>JAOEGS010003479.1:0-178623 GCA_025447755.1 Corythornis vintsioides
TAATCCAGAGACTTAATGTTCCTCTTTAACTTCACCAGAACAAGCAGCAGTATCCACTATCATAAAAAGTCTTCTCAGGCTCATCCTCAAACCCCTGGGCCAAATTATTCACTTCTAATCAATATTGGCACACCTGATTTTAGGAGAAGAGGATAGCCCATCTAGGCAAGACTAATACATTTTTATGCTTGCAAGGAAAATAATATTTAACTTCAGACAATTTCCTTTATGTAATTCTCTGCTCATTCTGAAACTAAATACACCTAAATATAGGAACAAAGAAAGATTGAAGGGAATACTGGAGGAAATCAGATCAAAGTATTGCAGCCTTCAGAGAAACTAAGGTTACTGCTTTTGCATAAAGAGCATAAATACTGCCAATAACAAATGCATTTGCACAATCTACATAAGTATATTTATCTATCCATAGATGTATCATATACATAACAGAGTAACTGTTTCTGCTGTTAACTTTTCCCTGTTTTCAAAGGAATAGATTTGAGTGTTTCAATAATAATGTAGTGGGAGCTGGGTACAGAGCAGTTGCCAAGGGAAAAATAGTTTATACCATCAGCAACAAAATTACAGCTATGGTTCTGAAACAAGAGCTAGCCATCCATTTCACTGCTAAATAAAAAAGAATCTACTCTATAACAGCCTGCTGCTACAACTAGCACTAGCACACCCTGAATTCTCCACAATAAGCACAAAGAATATTCCAGTAGGAGGCATCAGACATAATTTGACCAGTACTCATCCAAGTTTATCAATGGAAATAGGGAGCTATTAGATGCTAATACTTAGTAAGAACCCTGCATAAGGCTCCATGCCTACAGCACACTCAGTCCTGTGAGCACAAGTCTCTTCACTTACTGCTGACACCAAACTAAGGCCACAGTTTCACAACAGAAACTGCCTGATGGCCAACCTGTCTCAAAGTGTTCCTCTCCTTTCACCCACACTGCTTGTCCACACCTTAGTGCTATGGCTGCCCTCAGTAAAACTACCCAACCTGCCACGCTGTACATCAGACAGAACTGCTTCAAATGGTTTGAATACAGTTTCTATTCCAGTTTAATAGGAAGACCCAAAAACTTGTTTCTTAGCAGATTTCAGGTGGGAAAAGGTCTGTGTAGCAGCAGCTACCTAAGTGAGAGGTGTCACTGACAAGCATTCATACAAGTGCAGCTTGAGAACACGATGCGGGGGCAGAAATACCTGCAGCTGGTATCGCCAGGCATGTCACATCATGAAAATACAACCAAAGGGTGTAGTTCCAGAGGACAGGAGCTTGGACAGCAAAGTGGCTCAGAAGTTCCCACCCTACCTGCTCATTTCAGTGATCCTGTTTACAGCACAGCCTCATAAAGAGTTTTACTGACACAACAAAAAGATGACAAAGCATAGTGCAGAGGCAAGAGAAAAGCTGGCTCACTGCTGAGGCCAAATCTTGTGAAACTGCACCTTAAGTATTTGTTGTGGAGAGAACAGCCTGCTTGGTAACACTTGCCAAAGGTTTGCCAAACACCTGCTGCAAAACTTCAGAACCCAGAACACTTTCCACAATACAGACTCTGTTAGAAGTTTCACTGAGGTGATGCAGTCATCAAATAACCTGGATTTGGAAGAACCACCACCAGACCAAAAAAAACCAACCAACCAAACCAAAACACCAAACAAAAACCCCAAAACAAACCCAAACCAAAAAAGGCCTGAAAATGCAGGGTGACTTTTCTGAAGGTTGATAGGTATCAAACAAATGCTCAGAAAAAAAAAAGTAATTTATACAAAATGAAGGTGTGACAGCCAGCAAGCAAGCCAGGAAAACTTTCTGCTAGCACTTTGTGAAGAAGAGGCTGCAGAACAAGTTTCTCTTAAAAAAAAAAAAAAAAAAAAAGGCTGTAACCGGTTTCTCAGGTTAGAGGAATTCACTGGTTCTTCCGCCTCTCCCCCCATCCCACTTGTTTCCAAACACTCATGGAAGCAGCTTGCTCCTTGCTCTGTTTGTTGGTATGTGAGAAAATAACTTGCACCTGCAGCTCAGCTGGATGATCAATAAACATCCAGACATGCTTTAGAGGACTGGCAAACCTGACGTAGTGGCAACCCCTCAGTATTTTCCATTTGTGCATAGTCTGGGGGGTAGGGAGAGGGGAGGCTCACATTTGTCTTTCTATGTTTAAAACATGAATTGAATCTATGATTGATGTACTGGATTCAGTGTACAATACGAGAGATTAGCAAGACTAGGATAACCTTTCAAACTTTTTTTAATATTTAACTGCCAATACATAGATTAAATCTGGATGCTTTCATTGGGTCCAAAAGTAGACCCAGCTCTCATGAGAACCTTTTCCTTTTTATGTGTATCATTCAAAGAGAGATGATAATTACAGCTAAATACTGCAGACAGCTCTCCAAAACTATTAGCTCTTCTTAGACTTAGCCTTTGTCAGAGAGACATGCAAATATTGCCTTGCAAAAAGAAAGCAACATGTCTTAAGGCAAGTCATGCTGATTCAGCCAAGTTTTCTGTATGGGAAGGATTAAGAAATCCACAACACTTTCAACTTAGCATTCGATCTAACTTAGAAGCCCCATGGCTAGAATTAGAGAACATGAAGATGTCAGCTTTTTGATGACAGTAATGGGGCTGAAAGAAAGGCAAAGATCATGTTGGTTTTGCTCTTTAAAAGCAAGTTTCTATTCCTACAAGGTTTCAGAGAGCATAATAATTTTCTCTCAAACACTTGGAAACTAGGAAATCATAAAGGTGCAGCAGTTATTTAGAAAGACTGATTTTTCCAGTCCTGTGATTTGAGGGTCTGAACAATGAGGCCTTGCAAAAATGTCCCAGTAATGAAGAAGCTGCACAGGATGCTGTTCCCTTTAGTAAGCAGTGCAGGTAATACAAGGTTAGAGGCTTACATCACAGGCTCCAGACAGCTCCAAATACACATCTTGAACAAGATATCTCCTACTTATTTTGTTTAAAAAAGTCCTCACATTTTTCTACTCAGTAACATTCTGCAACTACACCACCACATCTCAGTCAGCAGCTAAAAGATCACTATTACTGGTGCAACAACAGAGACTGGTTCAAAATAGCATTAATAACTTAATACCTCAAGCAGACTGTTTCCAAAGGACACGTGTTTTACAGCTTCTGGTAACTATTTTTTCTAATATTTGTACATTATCAGGATCTCCCTTGCCCACCCAAAACACAACCATCAAAACACTGCGTATCACCTGTCGGAAAATATAGCTAGATCCCATAAATACACTAGATCTGTGGAATCAAATGCTTGTTACCCTGAACAAATACAGTATTGAAAAACTTCTATCAAAACATATAGAACATGCACTGCAGCAAGCAGCTTGGGCATTTCAGGACACTGTGTTTTAAGACTTCACTTTGTGAAATTACACAGCAAAAATGTATTGGTGGGGAACCCTATTGTAGATTTCTTAAGACAAACCCAAGCAGTAATTCAATGTGACATATAACACTGTAAGAACACAAAGTAAACTGGAAGTAATGCAACATTTGAAGCACCTTGTTACAAGCAAAGACATAACCACAGCTTGCAGGGTTTTATAGACAATATCACTGCTGGAAACTAAACAGTAATAGAAGGAGGCTGTGGAAGAAGTCCAGTCCCACAAGAGCTGATCTGCTGCTTACCAGTTATGAATCATGGAATGGTTGAGGTCGGGAAGAGGCCTCTTAAGCACAGATAAAAGTTATACCAAATTTGTGCTTAGAGATTCTGATTTCCCTCTACATGTAGAGACTGGGAACCCAAGGCAAAAGCCAGAACTGAAACTTTGATTTACACGATTGTGTTCTGAAGTGAGCAATTTTTAGCTGCATCATCAAATTTTCTACAACAGTCCAAGCAGGGTGTGGAAAGCTAATTTCACATACTCTGTAACATTATCTCAAACCAAGGTACAAGTCTACTTCCTTTTCAAATAACTACCCACCTGTGCTTTTGCTAATAAAAACACTTGAGGAAGGAAAAAAAAATCATCTTTGTGTTGACAAATGCCTGACTCATCCTTAAAATACATGATACAAATAAAACATTTAATGGATTTCTCTTCAGAAATGAAGAAAAGGATCTACTATTAAAAAATATGGATTTTTATTTTTTTCACCACTGCAAATGGATGATTAATTTTCTCCTAAATCCCAGATTGCTGGGACACAGAGGGGAAGACAGATGAGCTGAACTAAAGTGTGTTCCACGACCCTGTGTGGAACCAGCCACATCACACCTGGCATCCAGCAACAAATAGCAAAATCATTCGTTAGTTGCATGGATGTGCCAAACAAAAAGGAAGAAAATAGTTGTTTTTCAAGAGTCTCTACCCACCTACACACAAAGGTAGTATTTCCTTTTATTTGCTAAAGCAGACCCACCTACAGTGCAATTTACAGCAATAAGATACAATCTCTCATAAAGTATTGAGTATAATTAAAGTGTGTCTGTTATAAAGGTAAACAGAGAGTACTAGGCTAAACTCTTCCAGATGTCTTCAGTGCAAGATCTGGGACAAGATCAAACCTGCAGCTGCACATTTTCTCATGGGTTATTTTGAGGCTCAAATAAATAAATAAATAAACTAACTAAATCACCTCTTGGTCTCAGATTCTAGCAAAACTAGTGTAAAGTAGAATAAATGCCAGCTGCAGCTTTTTAAACAGACATTTCACATTTATGTTTTCAAAGATATTTACTCCAGAGTGAAGTGTTAATCATTCAGTATCAAAGAGGGTTAGGACCTAGTCTGCCAAGTTATCTGTGTCACCAGAAGTTACAGCAACATGAACCTGTTCTACTGCCTAAGCAAGTTTCTTGCTGAAACACACCTACGAATGATTCAGACAAGGTGTGGAAAGCCAGGCTTGTATGTTGCACAAAAATGCACCATTGTATTTTTCCATTCAAGCACATTTCATATACAGAAAAGACAGTGAAAGCAAGCAAACTTTCAGGAACTGCAATTAGACTCATCTGAAAAAGAGTGATACACAGCTGATGTTTTAAGAAAGTATAGTTTTGAAGGTTCCAAATAACTTTAGCAACTGATAAAAAGTCAAAAATTTTTAATACACATTATAGCAGTGAACCTGATGATTAAAACATAGCACCTGAATTTTTTAAGTGGGATTAGCACTGCTAAATGAAGTAGTGCTCTTACCAGCATACTAAGACTGGAGTAAGAGTAATTTGGAATAAAGTAGACCCATCAAAATAATGAGAAGCTAAATCTTCCAAGGACCAGAGTATCAGCTGAAATAGTCTGATATTGTACATAACAGTTTCAGAATTAAGGGGCTCCCATTTCAAATTATTTGGGTCGGCTTTAAAATACGCACAAAAATTTGCTAATAATTTCTAAGTTAAAAGCTAAATTAAAGCCTATTTGTTTTATTAAATCAGTTGAATCTTGTCTCCAGGCCTTTCACTCTGAATAGCCCCTTCTCCCAAGTGCAGAACCTCACCTGTTGAAGAACCCGGTCCAGTGGTTCAGCTTTGCCCAGTCC
Organism: Corythornis vintsioides; assembly: GCA_025447755.1. Classification (NCBI taxonomy): domain Eukaryota; kingdom Metazoa; phylum Chordata; class Aves; order Coraciiformes; family Alcedinidae; genus Corythornis; species Corythornis vintsioides. The sequence continues at coordinate 5,558 of JAOEGS010003479.1, forward strand.
CTCTGGTGTTAAGCCACTCACTTCTCGACACTGGTCACTTAAATCCAAATTGTCTGCTTTCACCAGGGATTTGTGTAGCGTCCCTACCTAAAAACATTTAAGAGATTATGGACAAAAGCAAGGAACAATCGAATTAGCTCTTTTTAACAATGCATCCAGACTGCAGAAAAATCAGAAAGGTGCAGTATCACGTTCCCGATAACAATCGCAACGAGAAAAAGCATTTGTCGATTTCACAAATCGAAACCTTTGGCCTCGGTTTCTTTCCCTCCCACCCAGGAGGGCCAGGCTCTCCGCTTCGCTGAAGCCGAGCCGGTTTTCATGTGTCGCTTTTTGCAGTTAGCACCGATTTTTTGGGGGAGTTGTTAATTGCAAAGGGAAGATCACATCATATTAAGGCATCTTCCTTAATCTATTGATGAAACTGATAGTCATGTTAGTTTTATCAAAGCCCTTCATCTCTAGAGGGATCTTATTCGTGATAAGGGTTTTGGGAAAAAAAAAAAATTAAGAGCATATTTTCAGATTAGACTAAAAATTCAAGTCAGTATTTCCTTAATGGTTATCCAAATATATTAAAAAAAAAAAAAAAGTATCGCTCAGCAAAGGGTCCAGCGGTTCCCCTGAGCCAGCTCCCACCAAAGCACGAACGGCTGGAGCACTGAGGGCGGCTTTTTGTTGTAAAGCTTCAAAAGCCCGTAGACATCTTCGAATTTGAAGCTACAGGCGGTTTAAGGACGGCGCCGGGGGTGGGGGGAGGTGGAAGCGGCCGAACTTGTTTTTAAAAGTTACATCTTCCCTTAAAACGGAACAAAAAGGACCCTCTTGAGTGCCTAGCCCGAGGAGTGACTGACCCCGGGCAGGGGGGCCCCGCTCCCTCCCCTCCCCTGGGTGTATTTGTGAAATGAACAAACGGCTCCGGGGAGGCGGCGAGCGGCCGGGCCAGGCTGCTCGCCCTGCGCCCGGGGAACGCGCCCCCGGACCGCGGGTCGAAGCCATACCTTCTTGCTGTGTAGATCCACAACTTGCCACACCAAGAGAATTAGTTCCCTCTCATCCGAACCCAGTTTAGCCCCATATGCACCAGCTGTTGCCCCAAACAACACCACCAAAGAGTCACTGTGCGAAGCCGTCATGACCACAGGGGGAAACAACTACAATCAAAAGCAGAGGTCAAAAAAAAAGAGGGAAAAAAAGAGAAAAAAAAAGAAAGACACGCAAACAAACGAACAAACAACCAAAAAAAATCCCACAAGCCTCACCCCCTACCTCCAAGTGATCAAAAAGGAAAGGAGCGAACGAGGAGTCACAATATCAAGAGAGAAAGAGCTATTTAGGAGGTAGGGTGTTTGAGATCAAAAACCCCTAAAAAGCGGAGACAGCCTGCATCCCTACCTGTTCCCGGTGATCTTCTTCCCAGGGCTGATTGGGAGGTGAAATTAGCAAGCTGTGGGTTTCTTTCCCTCTGACATCATGGCAGAAGCCCAGCCTGGGCTTTTTTTTTTTTTTTTTTTCCCCTTTTCCCTTCCCCTCTCCTGGGTTACCTGCCCTTGGCGCGGCTCATGTGACTCTAGTCAATCTCTCAGAGGGACGAGGCCATTGGGCCCCTGGAAAAGGTGTAGGAGGGACGGAGGGAGAATCAACGCCTGGCTGATCTGGCCTGATTGGTTTTTGAGAGAGATCAGAGGAAAACTCCCTTTCTCCCCGGGATTCTGCCTGCAGGAAGAGCCTCTACCTGCTTTCAGTTTTGCGGGATCCGTCTGGCTCTGGGAGAGGGCTCTGCGCGGCCCCTGGCCCGGCGTGCGGGGGAGTTGCGGGTTCTGGGCTCTCGGATCGAGCCCTACGTTTTCGCTTTATCTGAGGAATATCCACGTAGAGTTGCGAAAGCACAATCTGTGACTGAGCCTTGAAATGCACAAACCACAAGTCTTCACCTGCTTCTAATGAACTACCTTTTGTGCCCGTAGCTGCCTATGGGTTGAGTTCCCGGTGCCAGCGCTGATGTGAAGAAGGGCAGGAGGACACAGGAGTTTTTAAGGGATATTACAGGCAGAAAGCACGTTGCATTTTAGGCCCCATTCTACATATGGTTCTCAAACGTGGGCCCTACCAAAATATTTTTTTGTTACTGAGAGAAAGGGTGTATCTAGGATGTTTTGCAAAATAGAAAGATAAAGCTCTGTGTTTTCTACCCTGTAACTGATAATAAAGAACTCTCTCCTGGGTATAAAGACTGGCAGTTTTGCTCTGTATTTCTTTGCTTTTTGGTTTCATGGGTGAGATTCTACAATGGGAAAACACCACCTAGCTTAGCTACTATAAAAAGAAATATTCCTTAAGCATTTCTACTCAGTGGCAGCATTGCAACATTAGAGGCTGAAAGTTTTGGAGATATTATCAAACTCAAAGTTATTTTAAAGCAGAAATGAAAATCAAAAAACCTCTAAATTCTTTTGGTCATATACTTTCCTATTGCCACTGCTGATGAGTTACTAATGATTGTTAAAGGCCAAATGCCACAAGCTAGAGAAATCATGTTTCTTTTGCTTAATTAAATCTTGTTTGTATTTCAGTATTAGTGTTGTGTTGAAATAAAGATCTCAGAATGAAAAATGGTGCTGCTATTTAGCTACCAATGGAAGAATGTAGAGCTGGATATTTACTTGTGAATATATGATGGGTTTAAATATTAACATCACATTTCCTTCTCTTCTAGGATGCTAATTTTATAATTGGCTAACTACAGCAGTTACTATGGTCCTCCCTGGCACAGACTGATCCCCATGCTAACCCCATCATCAAGACTACTTGAATTTATTTCAGTGGAAGTAAACTACAGTTCAGGGTTTTGTCTCATCTGAGTTATCTTAGAATTAATGTATTGCAAGCACTTACCTGGCAGAGGCCATGCAGAGTGCTTTGTGGTGCATAGGTGTCTCTCACTGAACATCCCCAGGTAGTTGTTAAAGCCTCTCACCTGTTGTCTCTGCTGCTCACATGTGGAGCTGCTTGGAAAGCAGGCGTGAAGACAGAGCATGGTTACAGAATGGGCAGATTCCCAAACACTTAGAGATTAAAACTTTCATCTTAATATATATATATTTACATATTCCAAACGTTTTCAGCAGTATGTTTTTTTTCCAAATGTTTTCTGTCATTGCTGAATTTACAAAACAGCTGTGTTTCCCTCTAGAAATGTATGTGTAGAAATTCCTGGTAGAATAAAAACCCACTCATATTCCTTCTGTTTAGTTATATCCTTTGGATAATGAAGCAGCAAAACAACCTGTTAACAGGGATGATTCTTATCCTTTAAGTTTGTAATAAGAGCTATAAAAATATACTGATTTGAGTGTGAGAATGGTGTCTCATCCCAGCTGATTCCTCCTCTCCTAGATACACATATATCACAGGGGGGTTGGAGGGAGGCACTGTCTGCACACATTAATCCTGACAGGTTTTTACCTGTAGCTACATTCATGGGAAAAAAAGTACCAGTCTGCTACTATTAGGTGCCTTTGTGAGGGTGGCATTTCATAGCTCTAGTATGTAACTAATTAATACAAAATGGGATATTAAATAGGAGGTTTCTACAGAAGATCATATACATGGTATATTATTACATACAATTATATTAGGTCATCTAATAATGTGTAGTATCTCTTTCTAGAAAACCCATCTGGTTTCTACTCTTAGACTACCTGGACTCATATAGTCACGTTGTTACAAATTGATCTAAACTATTATAGCTAAATGGATTTCAATCATATTCTACAATGTTTAAAAGTGTAGATAAATGCTAGCCCTCCTGGAATTTCAGACATTTTCAAGTACCAGATTATGTAACTGTTTTCTCATTCACCTTCTATCCACAACCTTCTATCTCTGCATGCAACACTGAATTACACCAGTCTCTGCTATGTTGTTGATCTAAAATAATTAAAGGAATGACATTACATGTCTCCAAAGAACAGCAACAGGATCCACTTCCTGATACAATATGTGGCACAAGTCCTCATACACTGAGCATTAGCAAAGTTAATTTGTAACCAAGATCTTGCTTAAATAAAGAGTTACTGCTCACCTTTAGCTTTAAGCCTGGCAGGTGTGTTTAGAGAGGTTCTTGTTTGTAGGCTCCTCACAAGGATAAAATCCTCATAAATGTGAGTGGGTGGAGAATAAAAGTTTTAGAGATGGAAATTCACTGTTATGTAAGTTCAGTACTGTGATTATTTTGTTTCTTTAAATCAAACTAAACTGGAAAATAGAACAGTTTTAAAGTTAGATCATGAGAAGAATCACTGAAGAAGCTCATTTAAATGCATTGTGCTTGCAATGCATAAATCTGTAGTGACAATTTCATTCTTACAAGTTTATCAAATCAAGAAAAACAAAGGCAAAATAAAATAGAAAAAAACACCACCTCTTTTACCTTTACTATATTAACATTGAAAAAACCCCAGGAACTAAATGTCTTAATCACTGAAGTCCTTCTGTTATAGCTCAATAAGAGGAGTATGAAATTTGAAGACATGAGATCTGGAGTGATATCTTGGCCACACTCAGATCTACAGCAATACTTCAATTACTTTTCAGGGAACCTAAGAGTCAATAGTCTGTTCCAAACTTGTATGATATTGGATTGTTATTTGTCTTCCTTATGAATATTTTATTCATCAGTTAAAAGCAAGATAATGATGATGATGTTTAATGTTGTAAAATGAACTGAAAAGTCCTGAGACAGAGAACTAACTTTAAAGTTGGGTCTAAATTGAAAGCTGGCCATGCTGGTGGGGCAGGGAGGTTGGACCAAATGACATCCAGAGGTCTCTTCTAGCTGAAATGATTCTGTGGTTCTGCTAAACAGAGATGCTGAAGTCAATGAGTATGGAGCCTTGCTCTTTATCTGCACAATAGGGCTAGTAAATTCTGTGTGCTTCAGCATCCTCAGACTGAACTGGCACAGGTAGTAAAGATCTGTAAGTGATCTGTAAGTGAATGTGAACAGACATTGAGATTTCATACCCCTTCAGTCCTTAGCTCCTGGATGGGATTATAAGCAACTGCAGCAATCTTTTCTGTAGGAGGATCTTACTGTGACTCCTGAAACATAACCCATATGTAAAGAATTTCCTGGCATCCTTTCTTTAACAGTAAATGAGTGGGAAAGGGCATGGGAAAAACTGCTAAACAGTGTTCTTTGATTGCTGTCCAGATGTTTGGAGAGATCTAATTTTTTTGGTCTGCCAGGTAGGTCTGACATTATTACAATGCAGTGTAGAAGCCTGGAAATAATTTCCATTGGGATATTCACAAAAGCTCAGCAATATGCAAAAGTGCTGCAGAAAGGTGGTTTCCAATTAATTGCTACCCTGTAGATACTAGTCCCAGTCAAATCATACTGAAAGCATTCACTTAGAATCCTCTATCAGTTGGAATTTAATTTCCAGTGACTCAAAGGTAAGTTAAAACAGAAGTTTGGTGACTAGGCAGGATAAATGAAAAGGGTATTTCTTTCCCTATTATTTTACATAGCTTCTGCCCTTGATGGGATGCCAATCAATTCAGTGTCTTAATCCTACAAAGGTTTTATAGATGCTCAGCTCCATTGGAATATAGGTGTATGCTGTTTAAATTACAGGTACCAGGCTTTTGAAGATCTAAGCATTTACTTTTCTGTCATTTTATGGACAGCTCAGACATGCCTGTTATAGTAGAGCTTTTCATAAATATTAGTATAGATTTACATTCATGTTAACAGTTTATAAAACATATAGTGAATTTAGATTTCTCTCTCCTCTGAAATAATGTACTGAACAGTTTTCTGAAAGAAAAACCATTGAAATGGTAGCTGGGGGGGACCTCTGGAAGTCTTCTTGTCCAACACTGCTACTCCAATGCTGCACTACACTGCTGATGAGAAACTTTCTCCTAGTGGCCAATCTGATCTCACTGCTAAATTTTTAAATAATTCACTGCAACTAGTTGAGACAGGATCTTTAAGCTGTGGTAAACTAGACAAGCCATGTGATACACTTTCTCTTACCTAATGAGATGAATATGCAAGTACTTCCTGAACCTTTCTGTCTACCTTACCTATGATTGAAAATTAACTTTGTGTGAACCTCCTAGAATCTGCCTAAATAACATTTTCATTCAATTGGTCACTTTTTTATTATTCTCAGGTATAATATGAAAAGGGAAATTCAATGGAAAATGTTATTTATGTGTCAGGTTTTTAAGCAAATTGATGTGCAGCCTTATTTAAAACACTTATATTACTAACCCATCCTCTCTTTGTCCACTGAAAGGATATAGCACTTCACAAATCTGTCAGTATGAATGCATATTCAACCAAATTGTTGGCTTTCATTCAGTACTATTTAAATGCAGTTTAATACAATAATCATATTAATTTATAAACAAGAAAATTTAAAAATTACTTTGTACATTTAAAGTTCAACAGGATAAACCTTATTTATATCCTGTTATGAAGATATCAAGTGATTAAGCCCTCATAACAGAAAATGAGGATTACTTGAAGTCTACATAAAGCATTTAGCTTGGACCATCTTACACTTCGTATTTAACAGTCCAACTCAGAGACTTTCAATCAGAGGAATAGTGAGACAGGAAACCCAGCAGTGCTTTAACTTTTTATGAAATAATTTTGTATTCACTCCTTCAATGAATTGATGATATTGAGCCCACCATATTCCCACATATATATGCATTCACACTGTAAATCCAGCACTTCTCAGAAGTTCACTGAAACATAACATCACTGATGTTTCACAGTGATACAGCCAAAACCATCTGGAACTTTGGATATCCAACTCCAGTCACCTTGCATGCAAACATAAAAACCAATTAGACACCATAGGAAATGCAAATGTCACTACCTACATTAAAAGATCCACGTGCTCTACTCTATTCTCACTGAGATCTGATAATCAGTTCTACAACATAGCAGTGATGAAAGAACTGGCTGTCAAGTGAATACAAATGACTAGACTGGGAATCCAAATTGCTCAATGAAAAACAACAGCAGAAATAACAGAATTAATGATGAATTCATGCAAGTTACATTTTCTCAAGTTTTCCTAACAACTAGCTGATAGTGGCCTCCTGAGAGGGCTATGGCAGAAATTATGAAGCTGTGGATTTTTATTCAGATTGCACCACAAGCTCTCAGCTGACTTAAAAAACGTGGAAAAAAAAAAAAAAGAAAAAAAAAAGAAAAAAAAAAAGGGTGTGTTCCTATAATCCTTTATTCACATTTGATTTGGGTCCTCTGATATTTAACCTGTTTCTGCATTCTAATTTAATTAAACTGAGTAAGATATGCTAATACACATCTTTTTCTCATCACAGTATAACTGGAAGTAAAATATTAATGCAAAATGTAAGCAAAACTTAACTACACGTTGAAGTATTTAGGCATTAAAAACTTTTCATCTAAGTATTTTGCATAATTAACAGATGAATGCAATTACATGTATCCAAAATAGAGATGATAGGACACCTATCACTCAATGGTTTCTTGTTCTTTTCTCTTTGCAAAGATCTCTTTTTTTTCCCACAGTACCTCTAGATGCCATTAGTTCCATGGAAAACTCTAGTTTACACTGAACTGTAATATATAGTTAGTTATGTCAGCTGAAACAGCAGATTCTCACTCAAATAAATGTACTAATTTGAGCAAACATCCTTCTTCCTTTAGCCTGATGATGGAATTTAGATGCTGTGAAACACATGGAAGCAAGATAGAAATAGTGTCTTTACAGATACATCTGGATGATACCAGAGTGGCAGGAATTCCTGAAAAGAAATATTCTCAAAGAAACATATTGCACAGTCAGTAAATGTATTCAAGTGAAAACCAAAAGAACAAAATAAAACCCCTAAAACGAAAATGAGGACAGCTCTACCTAGATTCTTCCCTTTAGCATACTGCAGAAATTTTAAATTTAAGGTGCACATGATGCTCTTCAGTGCATTCTATCATTTAAGCAGCCACAGATTGCTTTATATACACAGATAGTAACTAAGCACATGGCAAGCAGGTGCAGTGAGTTCTGCCCATTCCTTTCCCTGTAAGTTGGATCTGTGATAATTCAGCATGACAGCTGTTTAGTAAGTGCCAGTACTACCACACCTCCTTTCCACAACCCTCTGCTAATATGGCACACCCATGTTTGACAGGAAATGTCACCTTGTGTTCAGTCATTCCATAGGTTTTCTCAAGTAATTATTTCAATAATAGTGTGACACAGTTAACATACATTAGAATTTTGCCTTTTCTACACTGAAATAAGTGTTGGTGAGGAAAAGGAAAAGAGCCTGAGGGCATGCACAAGAGAAAGTTGCCTGGCACATCCTGGGAGTGGCTCCACTGTGACTAGAGTGAATGTACTGATAATGCTCTGGGTGAAGCAGATGTCTAGGGAATAACTAACTTTCAACTACTCCTTTTCATTCTCTATCACTTTGCCTTGTGTGAACAGAGAGGCAGAGGAGTCTGATGTACTTCCCCATTATTTCTCAGATAGATTAAGTCCTAGTATGCTCTACAAACAAGAATACTTCCCCTGATGAATTGGGAGTAGTTAGGAATTGTCTTGGCTGCCACATCTGATAAACTGTGCTCTTAAGCTGTAAGTTTTGTAATAAAATGTTTGACATTAAAAAAAATTAGTAATTATATAAATTTCACACTTTTCAGCTCATCCAGCCTCAGCTATTCATTCTTGTCCCACCCTTGGCTCATTGCCCCTTCTGATTCCTCAGCACTACTGTTTGTGAGGCTACACCATGAATCAGCTTTGAAATACTGATCTGGTTCCAGAAAGCTGGCTCTGGTTCAGTTAAAACCAAACAGAACACCACTCCACCTCATTTTGGTAGAGTATTCCTTAAGATGGATCCATCCCCTCATTTAATTCAGAGGTTGGTTCTGCAAACAGTTATCCTGGGGAAACAAGATGGTGACTCATGGGAATGGGAAAACAGGAGGGGTACTCCTGCCTTGTAGTATCATGAATCCATTACTTTAGGGCACATCAAGCTTTTCTTTGGCCACTTCTGAATACCTGCAGCTGTCACCAAAGGCAGGCAGGTTGGCCAGCAATTCTACAGATGAGTCATGTTGGGTAGCATTTTACACCTACTGTGCACAGACCTAAGTTGTAAGACAATGAAGATCCAGTCTTCATGTCTCTTGAGATCTCTAGATTACTTTCTATCTATGCAGGAATTCCTGTCTGAGGGTGTATCTAAAGTAGGAAAAAAGTGTGTGCTTTTGCCATGTGGATTCCTGGGGAAGGGACTACTCTCTATAAATTAAATTCTTGCTAGCCAGATGAAAGTACCAGAAGTTTGCTATGCCTTGTGTAAGAGTTGAACTTGTGCTGGTCAACTTCTGCTAAGAACACAGAATTCCCCTTGGGGCAGAGAAGGCAAAATGACTCAATAACAAAGGGTGGAGATTTTTTTTTTTTTTCAGTATTACAGGTTCTGTTCTGTATCTCTAAGTGTAAAAGGAGCCATTCTGTATAAGGGGATGACATTTAAAATAAATGATAGATTTTTCCCTCTTCTTTATGTGTGTGATAAAATAATGTGTAAGCACTATCTCTTTTTCTCACAACATAGCTTGCAAAAATGCCTTTAAAACCTATTCCCTTGCATTGGTATGGAAAGCGTGAGACAGATCTACCCTTGCAAACCTGTTTGCTATAGGGAAACAAGGTGGAGCTTACCACCTTCTATCAAAGATTAGCTGCTTTAATCAAAGAGATGTGAACAGTTTGCATTCTCAACTTTTGATTTCCACAAAGCCTGTTTGTTTTACTTAAGGCTAGTTTGCTACACCCCTATTGCCATGGAATCGCTAGGGATCGAGGCCCCACCTGTATGAGCAGTTAGCACTTCCTGCACAGTGCAGCCTGAAGTCTCCTGTGCTCCACAGAGATAATTGGAGGTAAAAAAAAAAAGCATAAACAACCACATCTTAAGATCTTGGCTGGCTGGCAAAGCCAGTGCACACCACCTGTCTTTGTGCTCTCGTTATCCAGTTCACACAAGGTTTCAGGGAAGCGTTTACCACGGATGTGTTTTTCAGAAGTATTCAATGCTAAAGACACTGATAATAGGTTTCCTACCCTCTCATTGGTCTGAATCCCTCTCTTCCCTTGGTGGCTGCTTTGTGACTAGAAGAAAATGAATTGGTAGGTTCCTTTCAAACCCCTCTGGGCTGTTAATGGCAGGCTGACTGGCAGTTCCAGCAGACAGGATCAGGGAGCATTATATCTGAACAGCCCTCTCAGTGCTTTGAGGCAGCATCACGGTGCAGTTGCTAGATTGCCTGCATCCTTCTTCTGGTTCATCTGGAATTTAAATTATTATAGAAAAAAATATTTGTCAGTCCTGTCAATGCTCAGTATTTACTTGACTTTCAATTAGCTACTGTGTTTGTTGGTGTTTTTTGCTGTGGGTTTTTTTTTTTCCACAGTAAAAGAAACAACTTCTAAACACACATTCAGTAATATAAAAAAGAAAAAATAATCAAAGCTCAGAACTCACTGATGAAACTTAAGCTGCCTGAAAACGCCTAAAGCACTCTGAACATTCATATTAGGAACTTCTTACTGATGAATCATTCCTTGAGTTTCACAGATTTGCCCTTTACCCTTCCCTCTGATTCAGCGTATAAAACCATCTTTTGTTTTATTGCCACTGCATCCTGCAAATGGGACTTCATGTTACCACTACCTATCTCTTACAGGTTTCATGACATGTTACAAATTACAGTAGCTTCTAAGGCTTGGGTGGGTAGTAACAAAGATTAGTAAGATCCAGCTACTAAAAAGAGCAGTAAGGTGGAGTAAGCATGAGTAATTGTATTCTGTGGGAACTTAATCAGAATCCTCCAGCTCATGGGCATGAAAGTATTTTGTAATCAAAACAATTAGAAGAAAAGACAGAAAAACAACATAATTTTAATGCAAGTTTCCTTCAGGATTTCCTTGAACAAGAAAATATTTACAGGCAGACAATTACAGAAAATTAAAAGTTTGGGAATCAGTTACTTTATTGTTATTGATGTTTTTTTCTGAGAATGAAACTTGCAGTACACATTAGGATGATGTAGGCACCAATGCAATGGGAAAGGATTCATACTTGAACAATTATAACTTGGATGCACAGGCCTAAAAGCCAAAGAGGAGACAGACAATGGATCTAAGGATGAATCTTCACTGCTTGAAAGGAACAAGCAGTCTCCATAATACTCACAATATACTACTGGGCAGAGGGGGGAAGAAGGAGGTTGTGAGCATGTACACAATGAAACAAAACTAGTGGGTGTAAAATAGCAGCCAGATTAATTTCTTTTCTGCAGTTTATCTAGAGTAGCACACAAAGTCCCAGTATGCAAACAGCCTGGGCAACTGGGGTGGATGAATGTATTCCACAGCTCTGCAAAGATTTCACATGAAGCAATACCCTTTTACTGGGATTAGCTGCCTTTCTCAAGACTAAGCTCAAAGGGACTTACAAAACCACTATAACACACACTCAGAGTCAGAGAGTAACTTCATTGTTGGAGAGACAATATGCTGCATAAGACAGACTGTTGGGTTTTTTTCTCTCATGTAGAAGAGAAAAACATCCTTTTCTTAGAAGAATAGCAAGGGACAGGCAAACACAGGTTAAGTAGGGAGGATTATACAGTCTCACTTGAAAAACAAATTGTATGACTACTGACAGAAAGTGTTAAGTCTGTTTTGGGAAAGGGGATAGTTAAGCCAACAGTTCTTGCAAGTCAGGCCCACATTTCCTGGTTCATGGGCAACAAATGCTCATTGTCAAATGCTGCTTTTTAATAGAAAATCTTTATCTTCAGTCTTTGTTTGCCTTTCCACAATACAATCAAGGCTGGACCACATTTGTCACATTTCAACAGGGAACTTGGCTTGTCATTGGGCATGATGGTTTGTGCAATGATTGAAGAATAATGAGGCAAAGGATGTGTATTGGAATGCTCTCAAACTTATCAAGCCTTGGTTGCTGCCTTCATTTTTAATGTGAAACAATCTATGGGGGTGAAAGATTGAGGACTTGAACCTGTCTCCTTGAGTGAGACAGAACATAGTAATTTTAAGAGCACTGTTTATATATGAAGGAAAAGCAGAGTTCAGGGATCTATCTGTTTAATTTCTTTAGCCCTTTATAGGATTAAGACATCTACAAAGCTAACTTCCATGCTTGTTGAACCACTTCAGAGACTTCAGAATCAAGATTCAAAGAAACAAAGTATAACAGTTCAGTTTCCTAATTTATTTTCTAGATTAGAATACATCTTCTTTCAATCAAAGTAACACTAATGTTTGGATAGCAAGCTCACCAAAATATATGAACCCATTTTATAGACAAATATATGTATATCTACATGCACATATACATATATGCTTTGTTATACATTCATTTTCATTCCTCACCTTTCTGATCCCTCAAGAGTTTTCAAGTTTGGGCCAAAGGCAGACACTTGATCTGTCCCCATTTAGCATTTCTGGCTTCTTCAGTCTTCCTTTTTTTTTTTTTTTTCTTCCTGTACCTTTTCTCAAATATCTGAAAATGCAGAATATTAGCTGACTATACAGCAACACAGAATGATCAAATGTCTGTGGAGATCACAAGTTTCCCACAATAGTATTACCAATAGAAATTGAATACATATTTAACACATCATTCAGAATAGTTATTACTGTCTCCCACTTGCCTGCAGTGAAAGGAAGAGACACTTTCAAAGAAAATCTGCCTTAACTGGGTGAAATTCACACCTGCTATAATACCATTATACTTTAATATAATGTTTTTACATCTGATCTGAATGTGATTCACATTTTTTCTCCCAGTACATAGGTAGTAGGCAGCACATAGGACACTTATGTAGAATGACTGCCTAGGAGAGACATGCTCCTTCCACATAAATGCTTCTTTATTATAGATACCTTTTCGCCACCCCTCCCAGCCCTGCCTGCAAGTTTAGAGCAGCTTCACTCTGAAGTTACTATACCTATGCAACTGTTGCTTCTTGCACAGCCCTTAATGACTGCTTTCCATCTGGATTATGCTGTATGCACTTTGCATAAGGCTGCACCTTAAAAACCTATTAAATGAAGTTCATGTCAGTACAGCAAGGGCTAACTGTGAACTGCTCAAATCAAAGCAACTTAATTTTTTTTTTAATGTGTTGGTTATGAACTACAAGCACTACACAGAATGGGAGTGTAAGCTCTTTTCTCAATTACTCCTTCCTCTGTGTACACACATGCTAACACATGGACACAGTTGCAGTCCATGTGCCTCAATTTTATATCCTTGGTATAACAAAAGGCACAGCTGGAAGAATTCTCTGTGAGGAATCAAACTCAGGATACCTACTCCTACTTGAAAATACCACTGTTCATGCAAAATCTGCTTGACAGGGTCTTTGAAAGGGGGTGAAGATAATATCCTTCTGTTGATCACAACTGGACAACAACTGTGTTCATCAAGTCAACTCCAATGGCAGGATCATGTCCAATGCAGGATCATTACTTTTTTCCTTGGCCATACAAAGATCCCAAATGTGATATAAACCACATTCCTGCAAAAGATCTTGTATTTCTTGATTCATTATGACATGACAGATGCCAGTTATTCAGCACAGAGCTAACTGCATTCAAGCTCAACTACAGCTTCCTGCTAAGCAGACTCAACAGAGGTCACTAGATAAAAGACTCCAGTGGGTCTTGTAAAAATTCATTTACTAGTCCTGAACAACACATGAGTAAATTCCTATTGGAAATTAAAGCAAGAAAGAAAAGCTTTATTGCCATTACTTTTATATAAATTGTTATATTGTACTCCCTGGACTCACATCCATTCTGAATAAATCACTAGTGTCACGCATGATGTACCCTACCCTCCTTTGCACTATTTAGATGCATTTTATTCCACCATGGTAAGATATGCAGTGAATGCAGTTTTTAAGGTTATTTGTAATACTTGCCTTCATTTTCATGTTTGCAAATTTAAAACCCATGTCCTTTGCCCATGGCTAAATGGTAGAATTATATTAATGGACATAATCTCTGCAAGACCACACACTGGTTTAGGCATTCAGTGAATTATGCTCTAAAAAGCTGAAATTAGTGTGGGAGGCCTTTAAGTAGCCATAATATCATGATGCATTTGCATTTGGTCACAGAGTTATGAACCTCTTGTAAGAGCTGCTCTGGAAGATGGTAGTGGCACAGTATTCCCATAGCAGGGCTCTGCAGTTACTGTTTCACCTTCACATCCAACAGAAAGTGCTGTCAATTGAATCAACATCAGGGATTTTCTCCTATGGACTTGTTCAAATAATAATCCTACTAATTTGTATGTCATTCAGGAGACAGTAGAAGGATGTAACATTGTCACACCTAGACCACTTCTATGATTGGGCCCTGGTGCTGATCAAACACCACTCAGCTCTGCAGTCAGTCTCAACTAACTTCACATGAAGATATTCTTGCTTTTGTTTTACAAAGCATTATAGAAGAAATCTCAGCTCTATGGCTGCAGAACATCTTCTGCCTTCTCTTTGCTTCCTTCAACTTAATTCTGATAATTCTCCTTAATGTCTTGATAAGATGACAGTCAAATTCTACCTAATGATAAGATTCTTCCCCCCAGGTTTGTGTTCTCTGGACCAATTTGAATTTTTTACCCTGAAGAAGAGTATCAAATCAAGTTGATATATCTAAAAAATACAGGAGGCATGTTCAAACAGTAGTAAGTCTCACACTTCATATGCACTACAAAGAAAACCACAGGATAATAGACACATCTAATTTTAAATATAAAATATGTATGTTTAAATACATATAATAATGCCATAGTAATCAGATATGAGACTTTAATAATATAGAGGTGACAGACAGAAGCCTTGAAGAGTCCATGGGTTTTCTTTCCCTTTTCAAAGGTGCCTTTTTCTTTACAGCCCACCCAGAATTAGGTCACCTTTGAAAATGTTCTTAGGCAGTGAGTGCATTATACACCCAAGGCAAGAGGACAAACATGCTGCTGTTGCAGAGCCTTTGGATATTCTTACAATCCTTTCTGCTGCCAGAACTACTCCTTCAGAACACTTTTCATCTTAGTGGGCCTGGTAAGATGACTGCAAAACTGGCTGAGAGTATTTAAGTCTCTCTCTGCTTTGTTTCATTGCATCATCTTACCAAGAAAATCCTTCAAAAAACTTTTCATACAGAGATGATACCCAAATCTAAAACTGTAGTAGTTTGAATAGTTATCTGACAACAGGCTCAGATGACCACCTGTAAATGTGAAATGAAGTCTGAACTTAAACTTTGTTAAAAAAACCCCCAACTTTGGCACTTGCCTTTCCAAACAATACTTTTGAACACAATTTCTGAAGTTAAGCACTACAGCTAAGCTGGTTTGACAGCTTGCTACTGCCAAAAGTCAGAGGCCCTTCTTGTTTCCCCACACTTGTCTTTCCCAGCTTCATGGATCCCATCCCTTTGTACCTGCTGTGGTTGTGGGCAGACTCCAGCTGAACCAATACAACTTGTTCATTCACCAGCAAAACACCTTTTAGTCACCAGGCTGACTTGATTCCACACATAGTTGGTTACTGCCAGACCCTACATAAACAGAAGGGAATACAGTAAGGGG
Organism: Corythornis vintsioides; assembly: GCA_025447755.1. Taxonomy (NCBI): domain Eukaryota; kingdom Metazoa; phylum Chordata; class Aves; order Coraciiformes; family Alcedinidae; genus Corythornis; species Corythornis vintsioides. The sequence goes on from JAOEGS010003479.1 coordinate 21,287, forward strand.
TAAGGAGTTTCCCCTTTCAGCAAATCATAATATTGGCCAAAGCCACAATGCAACATTCCTCTTGTTACTTATATGCTGTAAAAAGCTAATTTTGTGTTTGCAACCTGGAGTTTAAGACTTGTTTTACAAGCATATATTTCAGATAATTTTCAGAAGCCCTGATTCCCTAACTATCCTTTAGCTGAATTAAGCTGCAGTTACCCATTTCTCTTTTTTGGGGTGGGATAGGGACAGAAAAGCTATTTAACTGTATGCTGCTTTACCAAGCCCTGCTGTGAAGAAAAATGGTCCTGATATTATGCCCTTGCGGGGTCCTTCAAACAAATATAACATTAATATGAGAAGTGCCAGAAGAACAGGGATTCCTTAAGGTGTCATAACCAGATCCTATTGATCTAAAGGCATTCACGGTTACTTCAGATGCATGTACAGGAGACAAAGCAGTAAAGTGACATTAAACTGTAATCAGCCAAACTCTTCATTAGTTAATGGGTCATGCACTCACAGCTACTTAGCAGTATTGTGAAGTATCCACAGCAACTATTCCAGCTTCTAAGTATTATCACTTCTGGAATTTTACATTTTCAAGTCTTTTTAGAGTGATAGCTAAAGCACAGCTGGAACAGCTGAGGAAAAAGGCTGGTACAGCACTATCTTTGGACAAGAACGACAGTGTTTGTTTCCCAGAGTATCACAACAATTCGATGGTATGAAGGACAGATCTTTTCAACATATCAGATAAGATAAAATGTATTTTTAGTATTCCCTTCAGGTAGCTTTGAACATGCATCTACAGCAGTATGCACAGACATGCCCTTCTGAACGTTGCTTTAAGTATAGTCTGCCACCAAATGATTCAGGTTTCCAAGAAGAGAATCCCATCTGATGGCTGGAATAATAAATTTAGAAGCATTCTCTCCGTATTTGTTAGCCAGCTTTGCCCCTGAATAAATACCATGCAGCCAGCTTTCTCCCCTCCCCATCCCACCTTGTAATAACAAAAGCAGCCTCAGGCCATTGAACCTTCCCCATCACCTGTTAAACTCCAGCAAACAGTTTCTTTCTTAATTGCTATTGCTTAACTAATGCAACATTTAACACCCCAGAAGAATCAGCACTGAACTAGTAGTAAACTTCTGACTCTGCTGTCCCTTCAGCTCCACAGTACACAATTCATTGATCAAAGTGTCAGGACTCCATTTTGGGAGGTCATTTGAGAGTCCACATTTGCCTCTGACACTTTCTTCTTCCTTTGATCTGTCTCTAGATTCTGGTAAATTGAATTAATGTCTACAGCAGTTATTTTTTTATCCAAACTAATTGTTCTTCTTAGATCAAAGGTCCTAGATAATATTCTTGAAGTTTAGGGATTCAGGGTTTAATACAATACTAACAGTGATTCCTTGTATGACCTTACTAAACATCAAAATATTCTGCTGGTGAATCACTGGAAAGACAGGGGTTCCAGTAAACAGAACACAACTTTTCTTTCTCTTCTGAGCTTAACAAGAAGCCTCAGTGGATGATGGAAACAAAAAGGCAGAAAGATTAACAAATTTGTTAGGAATGCTTTCCTCAACAACATGCATGCACGTGTATTTATATACACACACACATATATATTTTAAATGTATATTATGTAAGTATATACACATGCACTTTTCCCCCCAAACAGTTAATCAGAGGGATGGCCATGGATTAAATCCCTTGATGTTTTTGCTGGAGTTTTACTTTGTTTCTGTGCATATGTTTTTTGTTTGTTTGTTTGTCTTCCTCTCAATTTCACCAATCACAACAGCCTATGAGTAATAGAAATAACGTTTGTCAGCATCATCTTGTCTTCAACTGTTAACCCTTCTAACCAGTAAATCAAATTATGAACAAATCAGTAAAGGAAGTGTCCACTTTTTTTTTCTTTACTCCTATTCTTTTAACTCCTCACTATCTCAGGGAGGAAGAATCTGTCTCTGCAGCTGCTCCAATAATGTTTTTCTTCAGACATACCCATGATCTCATCCCCCCTTCTAAAGGGGCCAGGCTGTGGCTGCATTTGTGGAGCAACCTCTAGTGGTTGACCAGAGGAGCTGCCCCGGGCTGTAGCTGCAGCAGGTCCCTGCTCACGCCGTGCACTGTGTTGTCCAGGACACTCTCCACCACATGCTGGCCTATGGACAAAGTTCCATGATCCTGATAACATTCTGGTAATGGCTTACAGAAAATACCTAAAACCAAAGCAAAGAAAGAAAAAAAACAGTTCTTCAGATGTACAATTGGTGCTGTTCTCTTGTGAGGTAGATTACCAGAATTCATCACCTGGCTCCAATTGTACCAGTATAACTGGTTTACACAGTATTTATGGTTTTAGTTCATACATAGCACTGCTCAGGATAATTTTTAGGAGCTCTCAGAGGTCAAGGGTAACAATCAAACATTATTTCCAGTTGGTTCAAATTACTTGATAAAAGAATAAAATTGTTGAGTTAAAGAAATTGTTGAAAGTTAAAGATGACTGCTGCATTTTGTAGTGAAAACATCAGATGTTTCCTGTCTTCACTTCTGTAAGGGAGCCAGGCAAATCTCAGCAAAAGTCTTGGGGAACTTCTGTCACAGGCATTCAGATACTGAAATAAATAATAAGCCATAAAAAAAATGTTAAAATGAAGGTTTCATAGGGGTGAGTTTTCAGTGAGAGTCACGTATCTTTTAGTTCCCTAAACTTTAGGTTTCTTTTGAGAGATGTCATTGAAGTGCCAAGGTGCAGTCCCTGCCCATGCCTGTATCTGAGGCCAACCTTGAGAGCACAAAGTCAGTCACTTTTCGACTTTGGGGAACCTTTGATAAATGTTGGGTTTTGTTTACAAGTATGGATTGTACAAACAAAAGGAAAAAAGACATTTTTTTGCACAGGGAAAGTAAAGTGGGGGTCATCATTAAATACATCATCTGCTTCAGACCCAGTTTAGCTCTCATGATGAGGCCAGAAAAGCTCTTACTTTGTTTCTGTATGTCAAAGATGACATAAACAACCACCACTCTTGGTGTGTATAGAAAGAAAGCCTCAGGTTTTCTAAACTTCTTGCTATTACAAAACACCTGCTCCTATAAACATGCTACTGCATCATATCACACTGTGCAATTCTGAGCAAGATGTGTGGAGGAATGTATTTTGTGTCAGCTTTCACCTAAAGTTCCCTTCAACTTTTTGTGAATTTATGGAAGGTATTGATCCATATTTCCCATATCTGGCTGGGAACTGGAAACAGGGCAATCTGCAGAGACCCTAGGTACCAATATAGGGTCACTCTGTTTGTCTCTGAGCTTACTAAATCATTGTACTGCATTGTAACCAGTTTTACCTTTCTTCCTGCATTACTCCCCTCTTTTCAAAGCCTCTTTACTGTTTCCTTCATGGGCCCAAGGACAGAGCTATTTCCTTCACAACAAGCCCTCTGGGTATCCAGGCAGGTGATGGTGCAGTAATTGGAGACAAGGCCATTCATTAGGAGGCACTGCTGGTCCTGCACTCTACAAGCTTGACACTCATCCATCCAGCTCAGCTAATCTCTGTTTTAATTGAGCTGTATAGGAAAAAGGCTTCTCTAGGTGATTTCAGATTCTCTGGACAACATTAGAAAATACAGTACAGAAAGAGTCACAATCTGAAATACTCATCTATGTACCTTTCTGAGTAAAATAAAATTGTTTTAATCAAGTGTGATATTTGCTCCTTTGTTATGGGTAAGAATTGAATTACTTTGTAATTGCCCTTGTGGCCTTCCTGTTGATGATTTGGAGCCTTGAACCCTGATAGAGCAGCTGTGTGTACACAGAGACAGGCCTTCTGTTATGGTAATTGGAATTACATTTATTTATTTGGTCCTGATCTTCTGAGATTCTTCTGTATAAAGTTTGTGATGTAAAAAGAAAGAAACTATTTACTCTCAGAGTATTATCCAGTATGGCTGAGTGTAATACTGATTTCCTATAGCCCAGTCTGTATGTGCATCTACACTTCAACAAAGTTGGAAACCATGCACTGCTATCTCAGTGTATCTTGGTTTTGCCTTTTTCCTGGTTAATCTCTCAATCAATGGTTCCTCACACCTCAAAAATGCTTTCTCCAAATTCTGCTTCTGACAGGGATACTGGTTTTCCTTTTATCAAAAAAAAAACCCAAAACAAACAAAACCCTTGTCTTTCATTCTATTTCTGTTACCTTCTTGTATTTGGAATACTGACTACTATGATACTGCAGATACTGAATATTGGAATGTGAAATGATGTCTCATTAGCCTCTACTCCCAGGCTCCTGTTCGTAATTGCACCATCTCACCTTTCCATTGCTTTTTACTTCTACACTCCAGACACAGAGGTAGCTTCAGAAAGCAATACAAGGCACTCAGACTTCACAGGCCTGGCCTGTGCCATGCTGAAATGTGGGCACACCTGAGGTGTTAAGTCAGCTGCCTGAAGGGAGGGAACCAGTAACACAGAAAGACAAGAAAACCTTGTCTAATTGAAATTAGAGGGGAGAATTTAGGTAGGAAATGTAATTATCATACTGGAATTTGGCAATGATACCTGGACTGACATTCTTCTTTTGTAAGTATTCAAGACTTGTGATGACTGCAAGTGAGAAAAATCTTGGCCTTGCCTTTTTCCAGAATTCTGTAATTCTATCAAAGCCATTGTTAAAAAAATTATAACCCCTGTACCATTTATTTTATGCTTTGATTTAAAATAAAATAGTTCAGAATGGTTCTTTCTACAAAAATGTTTTAGTAAAAAAATATTTTTCACTAAGATTCTTTTAAAAAGCTTGTAAGAATTGATTTGCTTTAGCAGAGGTCAATACTGAAAGTTGAGGAAATATATATATTTCTTGTCTATTACAAGAAAACAGCCTTTGGCTGGTCCCTGAGCCTCCCTTGCTACATCTGGACAGCTCCTGAGAGTTCCATTTCCACTGAGGAGATTGCTTCATGACTGAAAACTGCTGCAATACCAGTCATTGGGATCTTTCTCCAGGAAACTACTATTATATAAAAAAATGACTTGGAGCATTTGCAGCAAGAATGGCCAAGTCAATAATAAAAAGGTGGGAAAATCTGAGTGGATTCTGACAGGGTCGGATAAGAGCAAATAAAAGGTTGTAAAATATGGAAAAATATGTCCAAAAAGATGCATAAATTCAGCATCCCCTGTGTGAATGGCTACAGCATCGCTGCAAACCAGCAAGGTGTGGGTGTGAACAACTGCCAGCACCTAAAGGAAGTGGCCCTGCTCTTGAGCCTGAGCTGTCAGTCACCCTGAGCATAGGGATCAGCACCTATGCAGGGCTAGAGATCCCGTGAGCCAGCTGAAGCTGGGCTGGACCAGATCATCAAACCGAGTCCAAAGGCAAAGCTGAGAACAGAACTAAGCAATTTTATTCTCATTTTAAGCCCATATGTGCTAGATTATATGTAAAAACTAATGATCATCACAGTGGAAAAAAAAAAAAAAGAAGCTGCATTTAAAGCATCTACTTAATAATTCCTTTGGCAACCTGAAACTTTAAACTCTCAAAAGCTCCAACCACTTTGTTTGGCCTGGTTAGGATTCTGACAAAAGATTTTCCAGCTGATTCTCTTAATTTGCATTGGAAATTGACACAAAGGGAAGAGCCAGCTTCATTGCTAGCCTGACTAGAACTGCTGTAAGCTCTTCCCGGCAGCAATTACTCCCTGCACCAGGCATGTTTTTGCTCACAAGCTAAGATCCACCAACCCTGCCCCAAGGGGAGAATAGCTACCCCACCTGTCAGCATGCAAATATGTTTGGTATGTTCAGTCACATTCACTGGAAAGCCTGTAATCCCACTAACAAAAAGATGAAGGTTTCTTATTACTTTGAGATGCGTTTTCAGGAGATCAAAACAGTGAACCAAAGAGACCCTCTAAAACTGAGAAACCAAATTGACAAGATTTTACACTTCTAGAAAAAAGATACAGGGAACTTCTAAGAAAAATCCAACACTTCTATGAGCTTCTGAAACCTGGGGCAGCCTCAGGCTGTTAACTCAGTCTCATCCAAAATGCAAAATTGCTTTGGGGTGACACAACTTCATGTTTTAAGATCATTTCATAATGTTCTGAAATAATATCTCATAAATCCAGAACCAATAAATAATTTAAAAAGTGTTACTTGTGTTAAGTTAAAGAATATTTCTGTTGTTATTGCTTTATTCTTATTATTTCTCGGTATCCCAGGCTGGTAGGTTGGGATATTCTCACAAGGTGGGAAGTGCAAGAAAGGTCTGTCATCCAAGATTTGGGAAATTAAATGATTCGAGATCTGAACTCTTATGAAATTGTGGGATGCAAATGGGATAATGGAACAGAAAACTGGTCAATAATCTTTTAATGGTGTAACCAAGTTTTTGCTTCCTTCTAATTTGGGCAATGCAATCACCCACCAGACTATGTGGTAGAACAGCAAACAAATGAGTTTGTGTTGTTTATTAATTTATTTGTTGAATTTCCCTTTTAAATATTTTTTTCTTATTTGCCACCAACCCCCAGTAAAACTGCAAGTCATAACCATTCTTCTCCCTTCCTCCCCCAGTAAAGATGAGGGAGTACAGCAGGGGTAAGCTGATGTGTGCTGTAACTGCACCCCTCAGTGCTGTAAAGCAGGGATGGCAAATGGGGGTGTACACACACAGCCTTCACTATCACAGAAATACAATGTCATTTAGCTTTGTCATGCATATTTTTTATCCTACCCTGGAGGCCTAAACAAGAAAGTAATTTTAAAAGGCATAAAATTACATTCTTAAAGGCTGAATCTGCCTATGGAGGAAATAAAACTTAATCTGAAAAGGTCTTGGAGAGATTTACATTCCATCCTTTAAGCTCCAGCACTTTGCTAATCTTGAAAATCAAAGGGCCAGTTCAGAAACATTTTTTTTTTCAGCAAGAACACTTAGGGATAATCAATAACTATGAAAAAAATTTAGAACCACAAACCAGATTGCAATCTACTTTGATCTTTAAGACTGACAAATTTCCAACTAGAGAAATTTTCTCACTAACAATGATTTGCTCTTATGCCTCCTGCCTTCCAAACTGGTGAACTGATGATGATGAAGCACATGCTTACACTTGTGAACAGAACATATATATAATTTTGAAGGTCACCAAAATGAAATAACCTCTAGAACAACATCTGAAAGTGTGTACTGTCTGTTTGCAACTATAGCAAGAAGAAAACAGAATGTATCTGTAAGATAATCAGGCAAGTAGCATCTCAGTTCTGCTGCTTTTACTGTCATTACCCAGCTGATCCTCTTGATGTCAATTTACTAATCACATTTATGACTGACTACTCTAGAAATATTTGCTGCTCTCTAGTGGCTTCTATAGAAACAATAAAGCACATTCCTACACTGAAAAAGGTGAAAAAATTTACTTTTCAAATACTTGAAAGTAAGAATTTTTCTTAATATTCTTAATATTTTATTTTGTTAAGATAACTCTAAGAAAAAGGATTATTTTAAACACAGATTCTTGGATCTGCTTAACCATGTAGATTCACAAATAGTTGTACTATCACCAGACTGGATCATGCATGAGGACAGAGGTACAGGGTGAGCAAACTATGAACAGCCTTTGTTGCTGAAAAAACTGTGCATCCACAGTCCAAATTCCTCATTTTTTAAACATTTCTGTGGACTGACTCTGCACAATCTGCTCTTGCTTTGGCAATAACCAGAACAGTACCAAAACTCATCAGAACACATGTGGAACAAATCTATACACTGGTAATACACGTGTTGTGATTTAAATTAAATCTTTCACAATGCAGTTAAGATCAGTCAGAGGTTCTGCTACCATTGTTGGTATTTTTGCTCCCACCTCATCCTGACATTTACAGGTCTCAATCAGGTTGATTCCCCAGTTGGCTTCACCTGTCATCCCAGTATTTCCAGCTAGATGGCAGTTTTTGCTGCTTATTTGTGTCAAAACCTGCCTTTCACCTAGAAAACCCTGCTCAAACGAATTAGGAGTCAATTTAAAATGCAACCTCAAGACATGTTTTTTTTCTTTAATGCTTACAGTAAACTGCCAGTTCACGGTGGAGAGGCAGATTGCAGGCAGGGAATTCTGATAACCAGAACCACTGTTTATTTCAAGCTTCAGGAAGTCTACTAAGTATGCAAATAATTAGACTTGTCGTTCTGTGTTGTTTCTTATTTCTTACATTACATTAATTTGCTACAGGTATTGCAATATGGGAAATTAAATAAATCTCAGTGCACTGCATTAAGAGTATAAGACAGAAAGTGTAGCTCTTCTATGGTTGTATTAAGTAAGATCCATGTCCCAGGAGCCTAATTTATATTTATATTAATGTATACCCATGGTAGTGCTCTGCACAATTAGCTTTTTTTTTTGTTGTTAATGTTTAGATCCATACTGATTTTAAATAAATTTAAAAGCAAATTTCTTCTTTCCTTAAAGCTATTATTTGTATATAGTAAGTTACTTTTATCTGCCCTACTTTGGGAAAGGATTTGAAGGACCAAAGCTAGCTTTCTTAATCCCAAGGGAAAAATTCAGTCACCTATGAAAAAGGAAATGAAAGCAACCAAACTGTTTTAGATAAACTAAATTTCACCATAATAAACTAATCTGTTTCTATATGATAATCTAGAAGGTAAAAAGCCATCACTAATCCCTGAAGTTTATAAGCAGAAGCTCAGTTTATTCCTGATTTCTGCTATATTTTCTGTGCATACACACATAAACACACACTGGGAAAGGGCTGCTCCTCATCCTGTGAATATCATTTTTGCTTATTTTCAGGGGAATTTATTGATCTGCAGAGTCTGCCACGATAGCAAATGGAAACTCTTCTGAATGGTAACAGATCAAAACAATTCTTTTAGCAGTACTACATCCATGATTAACAATGGCAGCATTACCTACATACCCTGGTCCAGAAGAGAGGGTAACACCTCATGGCTTGTTATGGGAATAATACCTCAAAAAACAGCTCCTCAGGAGATTCTCTGGAATTCCTGCTTTAGTATGCCAGGGCTGCACAGGGTCAATAGATGTGTGAGCTTCCATACCTTTACTAAAGCACTGATGTTATGCTCTACTCAGCAAGAGGATGGGACACAGTTTACAGATAACAAACTCTGTAAGTGCAGTAGCAGCTGATGCAGGAAATATTGTCCTGTTAAGGGACAATTCACAGGCAGTCACAAAGCAGACTCAGTTAGTAGTTAGACTATTCAGTTTGTGCCTGATGTCGTGCACTGATGAGGATCAAAGGCAAGAAAAGGGATACAAAATACTGAGCTGAATGATCAGCTCTGTGTGATAGTTGTAACCTCTGTTGTCAAACACTGAGTCTGATTTCATTTGCAAGTTCAAGTGAACAAGGTGGGCAAGGGTATTTTTTTGCTATTTTATCAGGCTGAACTACCTGCAGTCAGATGAGTGCCAGAGAAGAGCCAAGGTAAGCAGTGGGATCACATAGTCAAGAGCAGAGAGGGTTACAGGAGAAGGGCAGAGGGCAGCATCATCAACCTTTTAATACAATTTAAGACATCTCCTGAAGCCATAGGGAGACAATTTTGTAACTTAGCAACCTCAGCCACTGCCATCATGACCACAGAGGAGGGGCTATTGGTGTTCTGAAACACTTTCAAACTTGTCTCTTCAGATTCTCATTTATTTTCTATTTATGTTAATGAAATCATGTCCCAAGAAGTTTCAGTAAACTAGAATTAGCAATATCCTCCAGTGCCAGTCTCTCCTTTCCTATTTTGCTCCACAGCACTGCTTTTTTTTTTGTTATAGTATTTGAGGCATTACATGCTTTCCAGAGGAAACTAACATTAGATTTGTACATTGTATTTTTGTACTGCACATCTCATTATGTCTATTGAGTTTTGTTTTTAATCTCAATACCTAACATTATTCAAGTAGATAAGAATCTGCATTTTCAAATTCTCATTTCTCAGTGGTGCTCACCATTTTCTTATTTGCATGGTTATATTATAAAAATTTCCCTGCTCTTTTGATATATCTGATATTTTACTTCCAGATACCCTAGTCAGGAAGGCTCTGTGTGATATTCAGATGAAATTTAGCCCGTGTAGTACTAATTTATTTTATTTTCCATTTCTACTATTGTGGAGCTTGCACCTCTTAAATGAAGTTTGAGCAGAAGGTGAAACAAGGATTCTACTTCCTATAGGCACAGTTACAAACAAGCTACTAAGAGGGCATGTGAGGGTGTGAACATTCAGCACATCACATGCTGTGCAGAAGCTGTTTGCAACCTGTTCTTTCTTTAGTCTGTTATGTGCTATTACTGAACACAGTGGACTGTATGATACCTTGTTAGCCAATGGGAACTTGTGTACAATATATACATATTCAGGCTAGGTGACCATGTTGGGCCATTCTTTCTTATTATACAGAATTATTTCCTTCTGTGAGTTACAACTTTTCAGTATCTTTAGATAGTAGATGTAGCTCATAATTCTAACACACTTGCACATGGCAGCAGACTACACATGTGAAGAAACTGTTGGAGATATCAGAAATACCATCAAAGTAAAATACATCAAAGGAAATTCTTCCAAAATAAAAAAAATACTTGCTACTACCTTTTTAGTAGTAGCTTTTTATACTCTGGTTCCTCTGAAAATCTGAACACTCAGCACATACTTAATTTTAAGCTTAGGAATGGTCATATGAAAGTCAATGAGAGTAAATAATGCACACAACAATTATGCAGGAACAAATTCAATACAAACTGCTACTGCATGCTGATTGATCCCGTGTTGTTTGACCAGGAGGTAGAACACTTCATTAGCTCATTAAATCTTTTCTAAATATGTATCATCTTCTTCCTATTCTAGTGAATATGTGAATATATTGTAGGTTATAAATAAGTGCCAGAGGCAATGAGCCAGGCATATTGCATAACACTGGAAGTTAAGTGAGAGCTGTGTCATCTGCAGCATCCACCCAGTTCAACACTGAGCAACAGGGTGAAAAACAGCTGCAAAGGCATGGATAATGTGGCAGCAAAACCAGCTTCCCATTGGATTCTCCTTCCTAAGTGCAGTGATTCATCATGGGCTGTCTGACTCCAGCAAGCCACTTGCAAAACCCTATTACATTTCATTCCATGCTGGTTTAAGAAATCTACCTCCCCACAATTCCAACTCTACAAAAATCCAGCAAAATCTTTTCATGATGAATTTTTGATGTATTTTGCCTACCTGTGCTGTATGTTGATAATCTTGTTAGACATATACTTAACTATGGTAACATATTATTACACTTTTCTAAACTCTTCCTCTGACAATTTTTGAGTAGACTTGGCTACCTCCCTTCCCCTGCTCCCACAGCCAGAGGCTGAGCTGTTAGTGACACTGGTCCATTGTGCAGAGGGTTTTTGTTTGCATGCAGGTCATGACAGCACCTGCAATTTGCTCTTACCTACCACTTGCTTTTTGAGGCACAAAGGTTTTCCTACAGAAATGTTTTATATTAAGTACTAAACTAAACCCTGTGTCCAGAATCATCAACCATCTAAAGTTTATATGAACGTGACTTTTACAATACAAACAAAAACCTTCTTCTGAGATACAGGTAATGTTGGGACATTAAAAGGAGTGCCCTCCTGACCCCCAGCTTATGTCCTGAGGCAGTAGATAGGGTTACCTTCTGTCATTGCCTTAGCTTGTAAAACTGCTCATAAATTTAAAGCATTTTGAAATTCCTACAACACTTATTTCCATGAACACTTGCAGCTGTGGTTTCCATAGACCAGTTGTAACTTTAGTACAGAAATATTTATTTTCAGCACCTCCCTTACCATGGCATCCCTCTGAATGGAATCTCCTCGGTTCTTAACCACTGCAAAAAGGCATATTTCCATTCTTGAGACTCTCTATACAGGTTAAAATCCTTCTTCATTGAAGGAGAAATTGTTTTATGCTGTACTGGTTTACGTGCTATCATGTAATCATTAATTACACATCCACAGTTAGTGTTTAAACAGATTTTAGAGACAGATAATTAACTGTTCAAAGGAGTTCATGATGTTATACTATGAGATAAATCCCTAGGTTTTCCTGCCATTGGATTTTTCAGTAATGACTATTCCTTTAATACAGCTCTTTGAAGAATTGAATGAACTACAATACTAATCAAAATATGGGAAGCTGCTTAGCTTAAGGGACTAATCTTTAACTTCTGATTCAGACAAATTAAATTGGGTTTCCTTTTTTTTTCTTTTTTCTCTTTTTGTGGACAAACGTTGACCTGAGGCATTTCCACATCACAGTTTCAAACTTTACCACACTGTTGTACTTCTCCTTCAACAGGAATGCTGGGGAACTACCTTCCATGCAGAAAAGGGAAGAATTAGAAAGAAAAGCAAGTGTTTTGTCTAAAGCAGCTAAGGTGAAAAGAATGAATTTGATGTTGAAAAATGCATCATAAAGAGATAAGCATTTTTCCTTTTTTTTTTTTTTTTTTTGCTGTTGTGCTCAGGAAACTAAATGTTTAACTTTATTCAGCTAATGGCATTCATCTACATCAAATGAAAGATCATATCACACGGCCACTGTGACACTTACATTGGGCTGTTTAATAGTCTGGTTAAGTACAAAGTTCACTGACCGCAAGCAGGTGAATTCTCAGTGCATTCTGTGATAACATCTCAGTGGATGCTTTCCTAGCTCCCTCACTCAGAATTTTCACAGATTTCAAATAGTGGCAAGTTAAGACTTAATTTCATGTAAGTCAGAGGAAGTAAAATATCATCCTGGATTCCAAACACAGCAAAATTGTAGTAAGACTTGAAGAGCAAGGCCAGAAAAGAGTGAGACATAGGAAAAATTCTGAATTCCTTCTTGAGATGTAAGAATAAATTTACAAGGAGTATAAGTAGCAGGGAAACAGGGCAACCTTGAAATGCTAAAAAGCAAAACCAACATCCTTTTTCCTTTGAGGCTCCCCCTCTTTATACAAATTTATCCAGTGTAAGCCATTACATAAGCTGGCAATTGAGGCTCATGGAGATTATACCATTAATAATTTGCAGGTATTGCTAAATAATTCCATGAATAGTCCTGTGCTTGTTCTTTGGTGTTTCCATTGCTGCTGAGAATCTATCAGCTCCCTAAGTGCACTAATAACCCTTAATGACCCTGATCAGATCCACCTGAAGTCCCCACTCCACAGCCCCTGCCCATAGGTCCTGGAGTCCATATAAACTCAGACCTGGGCCCTTAGCCCCTAACTGGGCTGTGCTGGGGGAGGATTTGAGTTTTGCCCCAGTACTGCTTGTGTTTGGGCATGAATCTTGTTGACATAGGCCCTGACCTGTAAATCGACTGCCTGGCTTGACCTCAGCCCAGACTAACCACTGTGGTCCTGCTTGGTGGTCACTGGGCTGTATCTGCTGCTGGTTATTTTCAGGGGGTCTGACCCTCACACACAGACTGACTTCCTGGCTTGGCCCTTGGACCAGCTCTTTTTGCATGTGAGTGAACAACAGGAGCCTACAGAGAAAGAAAATCTTCAATATTCATGTTACTTTAGTCAACATGGAGCAAAGTAAGGTGGGTAATGGAATGGGGCTGGGTTTTAGTGTAATATAAAATCAAGTCCTGGAGTAGAATGTATATTTAAGGAAATACATGAAAAGAACCCTTCAGTTTATGAGCTTTTCTTCCTAGAAGTGCTTATGAGACCTTTTTCAGCAAAACCATTTTCTTCTGATTCTGTTCTTTTTAAAAGTAGGATTAATCAATTAGTGTAATGCTATTTGATGTGACAAATGTAAGAGGATTAAGCCAAGACTTGTTCACAAACAGCCTCTAAAAGCATTGCCAACAGAAACTCAATACTGCAATTGAGAAAAAGGGAATTGGGAATCAAGTCTTTTTTTGTTATTTTTTTTTCCTATTTTAACACTTGTCCTTTATTTTTTAAAGGCAAAGCTTTTGTGCTTTTCCTATCACAGACATCTTTAAGATTACAAAAAAGATCCCTAATTTTATCATAATGAAGTTCAAGACCTTTTTAAATTTTCTTAGAGCACCTCAAAGCTACCCAGAGCCTAGAACTCCAAGCTCTCACCTGGAGTGAGATGATTGCTACTCATGTAAAGGAGTCAGAGTCTAACTCAAGCTGCTTCTTGATGGATCTGTTGGAGAAAAAATATAAAAAATTGCCTAATTTATGCAGTGCTTGAAATAATGTGGGCTTAGGTTCCTGAGGAGTAAGAAAAGAACCAAGAACAAGCTAAAAGAACAGGGCTTGGATGTGTAATACCCTGTTGTGGATTTTTTGTGAACCTTTCTATCTCGGTGATATGAACCTTTAAGTACTGCTCACAACTAAAACAATGAACAAAGTATCTCACCAGTCATTTCAAGACTATTATAAATAGGCCTAATTTTTAACATGGAGCCACATGGTGGCAGGAGAGAACAAAGCATGGGGAAAAATTTGTTCTGCTAAATGCTTCCTTCAATTTTAATTACATAATGCTCCTATCACCAGCAAGGCTGAAGGCTTGAGGCTTTATTTTTAAATCTGATGGACACAAACGTAATTTGTTATGATATTGAAAAAAAATGTCAATGACCTTTAAGTTTCTGATACTACTTGCCAAATTCAATAGGGAATTATACAGTGGATGTTAATATTACAGTTGAAGTTATATAGGACAGTTAACACATGGAATCTGCAACACAGTTTTAGGTTGTCTACATTGCCCCATCTTTCCATGGTATGAGGTGTCAATGACTAGAAGTGATCTTTATAACTAGTTTAGTACTGCCATGTTCATGGTGATACCACCAGGCTAATGACAGACCATCAGTGATCCAAATTAATAATTCTCTGAAAATGAAATATTTAGCCCTGCAATTTATATGCTACATTAACTCTTAATGCCAACAGGAGCAGCACAAGCTATTTCCCCTTTCATAGCACAGGGTTATGTTTTTAAATTGTTTTATTGGACTTTTAAAGCTATTAACAACCAGTAAAGAACTGATTTAGAGATTCAAGGACCTGACAACAAAGCATTTACAAAAATGGAAACTGTCTTGCAACAACCTAATTCTCACTTCCCTCTGTTTTCTTAGTATACTCAGCTTTTGCAGCTGAACTTCTCAATCTTATTTTAAGGTTGTATTCTTAATCATTACTAATTAATTTCTCACTTGCTATCCACTCCAATCAAATACTTTTTTTTTCTTTGTATGTGCAGGAAAGGGAGTAGTACAGGAGTTGTAGGATACAAAACTAGAGTAAAAGCATCACCATTGTTATTTGTTAATTCTGCACCTCTGAAAGTAGTTATTATTGATCAGACTCATGAATGTGGAATAATTTCACTCCTTTCACCCAAGTCATGTATCAAAATATTTCTTTTATTCCTAGTAATAAGTAGTCCAACAAGTTCCATAACTGCAGTCTTAACTGTCTTTAAAATGTCACTTACCTTTTGCTTTATTTCCTAGAAAATGGCTTAACTAAAGGAAAAATATTTTTATTATAGCATAATGCAGTTGACCTGTTTCTGCCTGTAAAGAACTGTGATTTCCCCCATGTTACCTCTTAAATTACAAGTTGCCTCCAAATATCCACAAAACTCCACTGTTTTAATCCAGACCTCTCTAAATACTGAAAGCATCATGGTAAAATAATTAACTTTAGGCAGCTGGCAGCAAAAGCTGTAAGACATTTTTTCTTTGTGTTCTTATCCTTCCTGTGTATTGGTTATGTATGAACTAAAAATACTTCAGGCTCTCTGTCAATCCTGTTAATTCACTTTATGAAACCTGATCCTATTACAATAAATGTGATAAATTCCTGATGTATATGTATAGAATGTTCACAGCAGGTTACAGGCTGGTGTCATGTTAGAAGATTATTTTTACAAACATAAATTCAAACCATCTGGTCACCTCCTAGTACTTGGTGTTCTGAGCAGTGTAGCTCTGACTCCACATGGTGTTCCCTGTACTTCAGTGTGATGTGAGGTGATTTGACTCAGGTGACTGAAGCAGCCTTCTCTTAGCTCAGCCCTCTTCCTTACTGTGTCATGAGAAATAGCTGATCACTGAAACCACAGACAGACTTCATAAACAGAGACTTAGGAAGTAAGAAAAATTGGAGGAACTTAAAGGAGATGAAACCTCATTTTTCTCGGAGTTTCAAGTGTCTCAAACCTGCTCTGACCTCTGAATTGCCTCTTTGAACTCTTGAACAATCAAGGAAGCTCTCTGCTTTCTATCATCTTCCAGTATAATCTATCAAAGGGATATGTAGGGTAGGCAACAAGAAGAATGAGAGATCCCTAGCATAAGATGCAGCACATTGGAGCAAATCTATGCTCTCTTTGCTTTGTCTGGGATTCAGTACTTGAGGAGATTAGAATATCCACTGGCTGCATGGAGTTCTTGTTTTGTGACAGTGTCAGCACAGATGAAGTGATGTCTCATTACATTGATAGGCCTGATGCATGCCTGTTAATGGAAGAACCAGTCAAAAGTGTCAGCTCAGTACTGCACTGACTTTTGTGGATTCAGTTAACCACAGCTGTATGGTCAAAAACATTGATACACACAGATAAAAAGTCCCCACTGAATTAATGATTGCAAGAATTAACCCTATCTGCTCTATAGAAAAGTGAAATTAGTTAAGGTTGCTGTTTTAGTATCTTTTACCACTCCTCAAACAGCCTGCAAAAGAAACATAATTCTAAAAGATGACTGGCTGTTGGAGACAGCTGTCCAAGGCAATGAATATGAATGGCAGAGGATGGTTCTAGCTACTTGACTGCTTGTTTTCCAAGTATTTCAGTCCTGCGGTGAGTAAAAAGCAGTGAAGGAAATGTGAGAATTGAACATGGAGGCAGAAAATGTGTTACTATAAAACCACAGAATTGGAAAATAGCTAATGTGCTACTTTCTGGTCTGTTAAGTGCAAAAATTTCTCTTTGTTTAGTTGACTTAGTTTAGGTCTCTATACTAAGTACTGTAATATCAGTGGATGAGCAGCACCTGGTGGCAAATTATTCTCAATACTCAGAGTAACAGTTTTCAATTCAAAACTGCCTTAACTAATCATTTCATTATTCCCTAGGGTGTATTTACTGATCTGTGTTAGTAACTCCCTCTAAGATCCTGGATGCTGGGCAGGCAGCCTGAGCACCAAAGTTCACTTGCCTGTGACAGGCTAAAAAGAAAAAAACAAAACAACAAACCAAGCCCAACCCACATAAACAACAAAAAGGTCTGACTCAACTGTTGCTTATCCACAGATTTGTTTTAAAAACTTCAAATCAAAAAGCAAACAACTAAACCACCAAGCAACGCCCCCTAACCACCACTGCAGCAGGCAGTATAGCACAGACTATGTGTCTGGCCACTGATCCCCTCCATCCTCAGCTGTGCATTGCCCAGGACAGAATAGGAGCTACTTGATGCTGTCAGTGCTGCCAAAAGGCTTGTTGAATAGCAAATGGCTCAAAAGAGGCTGCTTCACTCATGGTTAGGGGCTTAACCCTATTACTACTAAGATTACTTACAGCTATATACAGGACACAGACTGCAAAAGGAAAAATACAGTCAGGTAGCCTGTACTAAATTTGGGTGTTTTCCCAACCTGTGAGTTGTGAAATGCTTGGTTACTTGTGGCCTAGAAATCTAGTTCAGCTGCAGTGCTCATGTGCTTATCTCAATCTGTTCTGTCGTGTTGTTGAATAATGACTCCTATCTCAAGAACATATTTTGAAATACAGCTTCACTTTTTTATGCACTAGATAACTAAAGTTGATGATTTTATTGTGAGATAATGCCACATTGTTAGTGTCTATATTAATAGCAATTAAAGAATCATTAGTGGGGTGAGAGAGTTGGTAGGTGGATGGGGTAAAGTTTAAGGGATTTAATCTGCTGCTTTCTCTTTGCTGCAAGTAAGGTCTTGACAAAGTTTTATTTAATATCAGTGATGGAGTCCTATTGATGGAAAGCCCTCTGGGGTGTGGACTTTTCTGCTACTGAAAATTAAAACCGATTTTGCACATATTTGTTATTCCTTCTTGCTATGAAAGTTGAGAAATATTCTTACATTAACAAATAAGGATTTCACTTCCCCATGTTTATTTCTGCTTATGAGCTAAATTAACACACCTCCAATATCCTTGGTTGTTACATAATCAGATTTTGAAAGTTAAGTTCTACTAAGTATTTGCAACTTCTTTGCAAAGAGAAGTACCATAGCTATTTAGAAGCCATCCAGAACTATGTACAAGAAATGATAATACTTCTTATTAGTTATCTTGATCTTATTACAAAGTACTGACTTAAGAGTAAGCATTAAAAAAAGTTAGGCACAATTGAAATAAAAAAAACTTCAAAAGCAAACACTTCATGCCATGCAGTTTTCCACAGTGAGTGTGCACATTCACAAAACCAAAAGTCCTTGCAAGCACTGAATTTATTAGTTTCTTATGACAAAGTCCATTCTGATCTGCAAGAGGTAAAGTATCACTTTATCACCTTGCAAGGTGAAGTTCTTATTAGACACATTGCACTGCTACCACAGTTTTCTTACACATAGAAACCAGTATCTGCTTCCCTCTAGAGCCTCATCCAATTCCTCCATAATTTAATAGACAGCTTGGAAGCTTAACTGAAACTTTTTGAGGATACTCACAATGTGTATATTTAAGATATCATTTTTTTAATTGCCAATGAAGTATGCAATGTATTTGACATCAAATGTAGCAAGAAGTCTGTAATTGATTGCCATAATGCAGTTGTCATACCTCTTTTTTTACTGAAGACATTTCACTTGTTCACAAACCTACTAACACAAGATAACTCAAAGCTAACTTGACTGTGTAAACCTGTACTATATTCAAACGTAAATAAAACAGTGAATAAGAAGTTATGTATTTCTATCTACTGTAAAGTTTTATGTCATTAATATACTTTAAAAACCAAACTGGTATAAACAAGTTAAGTATGCTCTCTTAAAACTTTAGATTATACAAGGACTTTTGAGCATCTAACTTTTTTCTCAAGAGGAAACTTTAATCTTAAACTTTGAAAGCTTTAATTTTCCACATACAGTCCTTTTCTGTTTTCTGCACTCAAACTTTCTAGAAATCACAAGTAGTTTTATTGCAAAGTACAAGTGCTGCATTCCTTGCACTTTGAGCTTCTAACCACCTTTCTGAGGCTCTCAGCACCAGTGAAATAGTGCTGACTTCATGATGTGGGTGCTAACTTAGGAACTGAGCTAGGTTATCAATGCCAATTCTTTTATTACAAAAAATTCTAACTTTTACCTGTCTCTAGCTCTACCTGGACTGATTATAGCAAATGGAATACGAGGAGAGAGGACTGCTGAAGGAATGACACAGAACCACATTATTCATGTAAGTTTATGTTCCATACTAGAGGTTTTCTGTGCTTACTAAACTATCTTCTTGTTTGGCTACATCCAAACCTTTTTTCTTGTCTTCCTCAGTTACTGTGTGGCTCAACTGTTCAAACAACTTGGATATCTTGGCAAATCGCAGGTGATTCTTAAATCTTCGTGCAGCAAAAGCATAAAGTAGAGGATTAATGCAGCTACTGATGAATACAAGAGCTCCAGAGACGTACACTCCTCTGTCTACAATCTCACCCAGTGTCAA
The DNA here is from genome assembly GCA_025447755.1 of Corythornis vintsioides. Classification (NCBI taxonomy): domain Eukaryota; kingdom Metazoa; phylum Chordata; class Aves; order Coraciiformes; family Alcedinidae; genus Corythornis; species Corythornis vintsioides. The sequence continues at coordinate 41,033 of JAOEGS010003479.1, forward strand.
AGACATCTCCATGTTGGAGAGTTCTGTCTGAACTGAAATAATGTCTAGGATGTTGAAGAGATGATGAGGAAACCAGCACAAAATGAACGCAACCACGATGCTGGCGATGAGCCGCTCCGACCGCCGCTTGGACCGGTAAGTCATTCTGCTTATTCTTCTGGCAACACACAGGTAACACGTGCAAATAATGACAAAAGGGATGACAAAACCTGCAAGAGTCTCCAGCAAAAGATAGGAGACTTTCTGTCTGCTGGAGGAGTAGTTGCGACACGTGCACATCACTCTGCCGTTCATGTCTTCCGTCTCTTGAAACGGAATGACAGAAATGCCAAAAGCAATAGCCAGTAACCAAATGAGCAATGTGATTACAGAAATCTTTTCCTTTGATCTGTGTCTTTGCACTGTGAAGGGGAAGAACACGGCCAGCAGCCGCTCCAAGCTCAGCACTGTGATCAGAAATATGCTGGCGTACATGCTGCAGTAAATCAGGAAAACCAGGACTTTGCAGAAGATGACTCCAAAAACCCACGAGTCAGCAAAGGAGTAAATCCAGACTGGCAAAGTAATCAGCACAAGGACATCTGCAATGGCCAGGTTCAAGATCAGCAAGACTGAAGGAGATACTTGCTTCATCTTTGTACAAACAGTCCAGATGATGATGCAATTTCCAGGGGTCCCAATAACAAATGACATGCTCAGTATTATGCAGACTACTGACCTCACAATATTCCATGTAGAGGGAATACTGCTTTCCTCAGCTTGACTCATTCTGGAAATTCTCCTGTTCTTGATTGCCAGTATCCTCAGTGCTTTGTGCTCTGCTTTATTCTGAAGGCGCAAGTGAACTACTCCAAGTTCTCTAACTGATGATCTGCAGACTGATATGGCACATGAGCTCACATCCTAATGCTCGCTCCTACAAACATCTGACCACATATGGCAGTTCCTGCTGTTTAGGAACACAGGGTGTGCTTCTGCATGCAAAGCAGTAATAAAAATATAGTCTAGCATTTGATTTTGCTTTTAGTTGTACATCCATCATCCTTCTGCAGATTTTAGAAGAAAAACTCTTCATGCTATTCTACTCTTGTTAACTCAATTTTATAAAATGAAAGCCAAAAAAGGATGCATCATCATACGCTTGGCATGAAATTCCATTCCAAAGCATAACAAATTATTGTGCTTACTGCCTTCATGCTATTTTTTTTCTAATTAGGCAGAAAAGCTGATTATGCCTTAGAAAAATGCTGGCATAAAGGAAATCAACATTTGTCCTGTAGTAAGATTGTACTGGTACAATGAAGTGGGTTGTGATAGTATTTCTAATGCTCTGGGAAACTGCAGTCCTTTAGCCAAATGCCAACAATCACAATAGTGTGGATGTATGGTTAGGAGAGGAAATGCTCTCTGTCAGAGAAAATAGATTGTTGTCCTGCTAAGCCAGCAAGAGGCTATGACTAGATCTCCAAGGAAACTTGGTAGTGTAGTATTCAAATCCTGTGCTGAATCCAAAGTTCTTCAGTTTCTTACCAAAGATTATGAAACTATTTTGTTACTCTGATGTCAAAACATCTTATTTTGTAGTTCTTTTCTAAAATGTTAAAGGAGGAACTAAAACAGCAGCACCCACAGAAATATTCAAGAGTCAGAGAAGTGAAACTGAAAGGGTAGTTTCCACATAGAAGATACACAGAAAAAAAGGAGATGTGTAGCTCTCTTCAATTTAAGACTGATACTACTTATTTCCTGAAGTGTTGAGGTAGAATTTTACAAACCTGGCAAAGGTAGCACACAATGTTAAACTGAAAAGTATTTTTTCCCAGGAAAATTGATTGCAACACCACCACCCTCAAATCAGCTTAGCTAGTTTTGATCTCATAAGAGTATAATGAGTTCAAAAGCAAATCCAAAATAACTCCAGGGAAGTATTACATCTTCAAAACACTATTTGTGTAGTAAAGCTTTTAATTTGGACTTAATCTGATATGTTATACCAGTTCCTTTTATTTTTAACTACATTTAATACAGATTGGGCAGGGGAAAAACACAAACTAGTTTTTTGTATTCTAAAGGGAATTTTTGAGACCACTTGTAAAAATGCACTAATGAAAGGAAGTCCTGAGCAATATCTCTTCTAAAGAAATCTCCTTTATACACATCATTACTTTTCCAGAAGTAATCTTGGAAGGGCTCTTCATTAATATATTGCCAGTAGCATATCTAGACTGAGCTAAGTTTCAGTTTTTTATTGCAGAAAAAAATTCAAGGAAAGGTACCCAGTAAATCTTGTCACCCAATGCTACAGGGCCAGGCAGGTTATTTTAGGAAAGGTATGAATCTCTGTTATTATTCTTGTATGACATGCTGATTATGAAGAAGTTGACCTGATCTGCAGAGGGCCCAGGTGACTAGGTACCTAGAGACTCTAGATAGAAACAGAGCTACACTGGTTACTAGAATTTCTGCTTAACTTAAACTGGGGTTATTGCTAAAAACTGTAACAAACTATGACAACTTTGTAATTGTAACTACAGCCCTGTGCAGCCAGTTCTCATTCTACCAAGGACCCCTAGAAGAACTTGTATGTTCCTGTCAGATTTTCCTCTTTAGAACTTTACTTTTGGTGGCAAAAAGCTGCCTTCTGTACAACTACTGGTATCGGTATCAGTAGAGTTCTAATCCAGTGGTGTATGGATCTCGTTGAGTTGATGGAGTACCTGTCCTTACACTTTTCAGAAACATGTTTCTCCACTTCAGCTGAAGTCTGCTTGCCAGATGGCCTCTGCCTCTGGCTGGATATTTCCTTGAAATAAGAAAACAAATGAATCTTGGAATTACAGCAACAGCCTGAGAATTCTGCTTCAAAAAAGATCCCAGACAGGTGTTGAAATGCTGAGGCTTCCTTGAGTAAGACTCTGGAGACAGGCTGCTGGTGTTAATATCACAGATATTATAGTTCACATTCGCTAGGGAGCATGTTTCTGAAGAGCTCTGTGTGACTTGGGTCACAGAAACCTTGAGGCTGTTTGTAAGCTGTCAATATTCTCTAAAGGTGTCAACTTATTTGTCAAATTTACACTACTAGTACACAAACTTTATGGGAAATTTAACAAATCTTTCCATCAACAAGGGGAGCAGTGCAGCATGTTTAATAACATGCTAAACACAACAGTGGCTAAACAGTATCTTGCTTGTTGTAGTGACCAAACATGGGTGGGGCTTTTTATGTATGAACATGCAGTTGGACTTTGACCTCTTAAGCTCTGGCCTAATACTCTTTACAGCAATAAAATTAAACTGCATTTCTGTGTTTGGAAAAAACGGTCTACTTGTGAAGTTTTTTGTGTGCATGCATTTTATATGTAACGCAACAATTTCACACGGGAAATATTCTCCAAGGTCTGTCGCCTTAAGTCTGATGGGCAAATAACTTCAGAACACTTCCCAGGCTCAGGAAGTCTATGCTACTGCTAAGAAACATTTCTAACAGAATTTGATTTGGCTTAAATATGAGGGGTGTGTTTCATTCATGTAAATTTTTTTATTTTTCTTTATGTGCATGCACTTCCCTCTGGTGGATGGTCTCAAATTTACACTACCACTGAGCATTGCCCCAGCTGTTTGGACTGCTAAATGTAAGTTAAAATTGATATTTCCAGCTTTTTATATTTATGCTATGAATGAGAATTTTACTTCTAGATGCTCAGAGTTTTGGGGCTAAAAGTCTTTATTCAGAGTGCATCCACCCCTCTGAGCATTAAGAGTATGCCTGTAGTAATTTAGAGTGGCTGATGCATGGAAAATATACATCATGTAACTTTTGTGAATATTATCGAAAAGACTTTTTAAATCCTCTCTAATTTTTGTCTTCAGAAGGATCCCTTGGATGTTTGTCTAGGAAGTGAGATTGTAGAATAATCATCACCAAGTATCATGTATCTATTGAGATGCTGGAAGCTGATGTTGGTAACCCTGTTTGCAGGTAATGCTGAGGAGAGGAATTTACCTGTCTAAACCCCTTAGTCCTTCAGCCACTGACACAAGGTAGGATCTGATGGATTGATGTAGCTGTCTTACAACAAGCTCAATTCGATGGTGCTGTGAACAGTGGTGTGCAAAGCAGCACATTTTGCCTCGGTCAGAGAATTATAAGCTAGTTCATAGATGGTTCAGTGTTTTCTTGATTAAGGAGGGTCTCCTACATAAACAGGATCTGATGGTGGGGCTAACTGGCAGCTAAGAATGTCTCTGCTCTGCAACTACTGGAAAGTACAGTGTAAGAAAAGACACACACCACACAGTTCTAAGCTCTTGCAAGCACTGTTTGTGACAGCAGCCCATGAGGTAGCAAGTACAAATGAGAACACTCTCAGTGCTTCTTTAGCACCAGGGAAAATAATCTGAAGTGCTACCTTGAGATCAGTTCCAGAATGTAATAAAAGATGTGTACCTTGCACTACAGACAAAGTCTGAAATACTTAGTGCTGTCCATTGTTGTTAATAAGTCTTCTAATAATATTACATAATATTACAAAATAATATTACAAAATATTAGAAAAACATTGCAAAATAATTACAAAATCACCCAGCTCAGCAGCAAATAATGACACAGTTTTAAATGACTGGACAGAGAAAATATTTCCTGTTTATGTTTAGGGAAAACTTCTTTCAAAGCAGTGACAGGAGCAATGCTTGCAATGCACCTGTTGTACATTCATTAATACACACATGTTGGTAGCTTTCTTACCCTAATAGAATGATCACAGGCAATCACATGTTTCCAGCAGTTGGGAAACTCTGCAAGTATATGGTGAAATACTTTCCTTGTACAGACATATCAGGTTCATAAGCAGAGGTGCTAATTAAGATAGTAGGGAACTGTATTTCTAGTTCTAAGCAGGAATAGGAGTAATAATTATGCAGAGATTATGGGAAAACTTTTCTCAACATTATGATGAATATAGATAGTTTAGTTTGTTGTATTCACAGTATAAGCTTTCAAACAATAAATGTATAGATTTGTTCCACTTTGAGGTGTAACTCTGGCCTCAAGCTGTCACTAAGTTGCTGTTTGTAACAAACTGTTGTTAGCCAAAATCCTTATCTATACAAGTGTATTTGGCACCATAATTGCTACTGGTCACACCAAATACATTGTTTACATACTCTTTCTTTAAAGCAATAAATTATTGCTTAGATGATTTGCTGACAAATGTTACTTTTTTCCTTTACTGTTTAGCTCTACCTACTAAAGAAGCAACATTTCTTTTTGTTACTTAGCAGCATAATGAAAATAAATTCTCTACTAGTGCATCCCCTAGTGAAGAACCTGTGATAAAGAAAACCAACCCATTACTTTGCTGTGCATGTGCTGCAGCAGTAGCTGGTAGCTGCTGTTGTGCATGTAAACAAGGCATACACCACTTCCTATAGCATACTGTTATGTAAAAGGATCTGTGTAGTTATGTATTTTCAACACAGGGTGGCACTGAGGAATCACCTATAGGATTTCTGGCTGCGAATGCAGGTCAGGGAGGTGGAGCCTTTCTGCACGTGGTGCAGGAGAACTGACTCTTGCATAAGGAGGTTAGATGATTGTGACTTAAATTTAAATATTGTTTCTAATTGATTTATAACTTTGTAGATAAAAATCACAAAGTCTTTTCTTTCTTGCACATCATGTTGTTTTCAAAATGTTTGTATTTCTAGCTCTTTTATTTCTGTTTTGGTATGTTCATTTCCAATGTCACATTCTGATGTAACAAACACAAGGGCAGCTCCCTCTGCAACAAAAAATAACTTGGAATCTGATTTAATTCTATGTCACCGAAGTAACAAATTTTGGCAATGATATTAATAGTTGTTCCTTCAGAGCAGTTTCCACAAGTGTGTTCTTGCAGTCTCTTGGAAAAGCAGATCATATTGCAACCTCTTCTGTTGTGAAACAACCCTGCTCAGCAGATTTGAGTAACTTCTGAGTATTACTGAATTCCTTTAATACACAAGCATTGAGCCACTAGCTTGGATCCTAGTGTGACATGTAGTCTTGGTTTTGTGGCCTTACATCAGGAGGCTGGTTAGGTGTGCTCAAATTAGAAAGACACTACTAATTTCATGAGGAAAACAAGGATTTTCTGCTGCTCTGTGGCAGCCAGCATAGGTGTGTTAGCCAAAGAAACATGTAATGGAATGCCTACACTCTCAGTCACTTAGTAATTAGCATACCTGCTATAGTGCTCTGCTAGTGCTCTGTACTGTGCTGCTCTTCAGAATGATCTTGTCCAAGCATTCTTCATCTGAAATAAAAAGAAATCAGGATTGATTCTGAGATGCCAGAGTAACAGCTACAGTAACAAATGTGTAGTTAACACACAGATAATAACTGTAGGGAAAAAATATTAGATAGTCAATACAGGCATAGGTAATTTTCTATCATTCTGTAATGCTTCTGTAAAATTGTTATTTAATATTAGAAAACACTGTGAATAATGGGAACTTCTCCATTAAATGAAGTGTTTTCACTGGCAGAAAGTGTGCAGACATTTACTCTCTAGACTTCCTAAGTCTATCCTTGAACTCACAAACTTTCATCACTGCAGCTTTGATACCTGCTCTGTGAAGAACCACCTCCTTCTGCCTGCTTGCTGGCATCCTGTTAGTTTCATCTGGCTCCCCACAGCTTGTACTTTGGAAGAAACAGTAAACAGCTGATCCCTGTTCATCCTTTCCATAGGCCTTCTTTGAGTAAATCCTACATTTGCCAGTCTTTTCTGATTTCTGGACTGAAGAGTTCTTGCATATGTGATCAGTCCCTATATAGAAACTATTCCACACTGTTCATTCTCCCTATTACCCTCTCTTTGTGACAGAGCAACAGACTAGTTCTGAAGTTCAAGTGTTCAATTAAACTGCAGTGTGCTGCAGGAGAATGAAACACCTGAAGCCTGTTTGTTTCACCCTACTAGAGCATAATAAGGAGACTAGCTTGCCTGTCTATGCTTGATTACTGTCAGGAATGTCCTATTTTTTTGAAAGTTGGTAGCTAACATTCAAACCATGAAAATAATAATTAGCTTTTTTTCTTGATGCCAGTTTGTGCTCTACTGTTTAGATGACTTTTTTTACCAAAGGTCACTGTGTCATCCTTCCTTAATTTACTCCAGTTGCTCCACAATCATAGAAAACCTCATGTGATGCAATTACCTTGTAATCCTTAAACCACAGGTTGTCCTCTCTCTGGCAGAGCTCTGTATCTCTTTGCTATGTATCTTATCATGTGCCTACACCATTAGAAGTCAAGTATCATTTAAATATGCCATTATTTGTTATTGTATGGAAGGCAGTTTTAAATGTTATTTATTCTTTCTGGCTTTGTGTCTTGTTATACCTATCTGTGTGGGAAGCATTTAGTTCCCAATTGTATTGAATGGTCTCCGAGACCTGTTCTTGCTCCCCCTGCACAGCAAATGCATTACTCTTTTTTTCAGTGATTGCTCTTTTCCTGTTTGTGGAGTTATGTGGATTAACCATATTGTGTGGTATCTGACCACAAACTGACTGAAACTACTGCTGTAGCTCTGTGGCCTTGGTTTCCTCCCAAACCCACTAGATGTACTTCATCTTGGCATAGGAAAATGTTTGCTCTGCACAATATATCCCAATAGGGAGCTGTTTCTTGGCATGTTTTCATGTCTGTTCCTGAATGAAAACCAGACTATAGAGTGGGAAAAACAAGGCTAGGGCTCTTGCTAGACACTACTGCAGAGAATCAGTTAATCAGATTATTAGTCCCCCACCATGACCAATCACAGACCAAGTCACAAACTTTATTCAAGTTCTAGTTCTCTGATTCAGGTTTTGATCAATGTTAGGCTGCATCTACAGTTTAGGAGGTTTGCCAGGTTATTGTTTATCATCATGTATTCTACACAAGGTTATACAAATATCAAGAAGCTCTAAAGCATATAGAACCAGAATTTAACTAGACATTTAAACAGAACTTAGATTTTGAACATTATTTGCCTTTCTATGTTACCTGACAACAGTCAGCTTTTGTAAGCACAACAAAAAAAAAATCAGTCCTGTCCAGCAGTTTGCCAAATATCCATTAAAATAGAGTAAGCTAGAAGCTGTGGGAGGATTGTTCTCTTCAGCTAGTCAAAAGTGTCTTTGCCACCCACAGCCACAGCAAAACTGTTTTCACAAGCTTTTAGGATAAGGTCCAAATAAAGAGTTGCTATTGCCTCATGATGGTATATCTTTTAACAGGATATCATGAGACCAAATGATCTACCACATGAAAGCTCATTTATTTCTTCCTTTCAGCAGAAAATTTGTTATGTCAAATGATAGCAGTACTCATTATCAGTTCTTCAGCTTGCAATATGAGCAGCTTCATTTCCAGCTGCCAACACTGATAGCCAAATGATTTTCACCATACCATGAAGAAACCCTAAAGTATGTTATTCTAGTAACTAGCTTAACAATGTAGCATGGTAGCAATAACTAAAGCATCTCACATTGTTTACAGCATATTGATTAAAAAGTTGTTGTTGCACTAAATCTATTTTCTCAAATGTACCATGTCCAGAGAGTCTTTAGCAAGCTTCCCTTTTCTAACATGTCCACAGATGTCTCTGAAATATCGTTTTGCAGTTTTAAAACTTAAAGAAGTGTTAATCCCAGAAGTGCATTAAATGAAATGGTGGAATTTATTAGAATTGTCATTTTATATTCTCCTTTATTATTTGTCCAACAGAACTATCAATTTAATAGTCCTGATCTAAGTTTGATCTTAGCTAGGATTTGAACAAAAGGATTCATGACCTTCAAAAGTCTTTTCCAATAATTATATTTTTGCACTGGCATGTTTGACACAGCCTGACAAAATGCTACTCACAATACTGCTGATTAAAATATTCTCCCATGATTAACCTTTCCCAACTGACTCTATCCCTCAGCCTAGAAGGTAACTATCTCCTTGCATGATCTATCAAGCAATAATTAACATGCCCAAAGGGTGACACAGTAAATATCCATGCACAATTTAGATGCATTTATATGATATCTAGCTCTTTGGAAAGTGGTAGCAGCCAAGCAGCAGATCAAGCATTTACTTTTACATCACTGACAGATGAAATTAATATCTAAACAATTCATTTTGTTAATCTTGTTTGGTTTTAATGTTGAAAAACTTCAATAAAATTTGGGTCTTACTTATTTGCTCCTTAACTGTAGTCAGTTTTCCTATTCATATTTAGTTTTTCATGTGATAATCTGGATTTAAAGGATAGAAAATAAATGGGTAGTTTATGTATAAAACATCTCCACATCTGTGAAGACCATGTGCTTTAGAGATGCATCTTTTAGTGGGATTGAATACATGTTTTGGATCCAGAGAGTCATGATTATAAAATGAAGGAAAAAATGTCCTTACATATCCCTTATAAACTCAGCTGAACTCTCATCAGTTCATTTGTTAATGCACCCTCTGAAGAGGAGCTGTCAGGTTGTTTTTTGGAGGCTAAAGTGAAGTCTCTCAACAAAAATGATCAGTCAGATATTTTCTATCCTTCAGTGTTTGAAAAACATCACTGAAAACGAGTAAAACCTTAATGAGATTAGAGAAAGAGGAACATTCCCTCCAATAAATTACCAAATGACTAAATGTAAAGTTCTTCTGAACTCCTTTGTGTTCACAGAAATGTATTTACTTTGCTCAGCAATCAGTTGGATCCATGAGTAGCAGTTTTGTGTCTTTTCACAACTTTTGAGCCAGCACATTTCCTGAGCCCTGTATTTCTCAGTAACCTCCCTGACACACTGCCCACCTGGGGTACCAAGCAAGGAGTGACACTGAATGAAATTGCTTATGAAACAGAAGAATAGTGGCTCCTTGCCCTTTCATTACATGTGGGCTGGAGTCCTGCAATGCTGCTGTTTGACTCATGCCACATGACAAACAAGATTGATGCTGCTGTCTTTGACAAGAAAGTCACTGGCCCTAGCTGCTCTGAAGAGCCTCGTAAGACAATTTAGTGTTCCAGCACCAGCATGCTGACTGCTTTGTCTCTAAATCTTCTCTTCACCTGAAAAGAATCTTGCCTGCAGTTCAAAAGCACCTTGTTAGCCTTCTACCTCTGAGGGCACAAACAGTTTCTCTGCACAAAAAAAAAAAAAAAAAGTCAGGTTCTACCACTCACGCAATGTGCTGGGAAGTTGTTGTAATTTATGAGAACTTATGCACAATGTACCTGAGGGTTCAACCTACTCAGTTTTCATAACAGCATAGATTTTCAACTCTTTTCCTCGTGTATTCATCCTACACAGAATTGTCTCCCCTTCCCATCTTCCTGTGATGCCTTTTTTTTTTTAAGTCCCTATTTTGCTTAGCTTCAATTTCAGAATTATTCAGAACAACTCTGAGTAAATCTTGAGTAAAACTTCCAGAGCCTTAAGTCCCACATTCTTGCTAAGAATTTCTCACTCCTAGAGCCTAACAAAATTATCTTTGAGTAAGAATGCTGCAGCTTGTTAGTCACTAGTTCACCAAAATCTACCACAAAGCTCTATGATTTGGATGGTTTGGAAGGGCAAACTGGTTTGCTTTAGAAAAACTTGAGCCAAAAGAGTAATATGATCTTTACTACACAGCTTAAAGGTTTGAAGAGAGGAGCTGGGACAGTGATAGGATCTGCTGTGGCTATCCTACCTTGGTGAAGGGCTAGGCTCTGATGTTCTAGGTTGGTAGTCCTGTAAGCCTGCATTTCTGTACTCCCACTACCCCACTGCCTTCTTCCCTTCTTTCTGTCTCCCTCCTGCACTGTAAACAAATCTGCCCTGAAAGAGAGGAACCTATTTCAAGTCTTGTCTGCTGTCCTAATGCTCATGAGCAGCATGAGGAATACTATGGGAGTGTCAAGTGCTGTGGAAGCAGGGTGAAGGGAAAGGAAAGGAAAGTATCTTTGCAATCCTGGTTCAAACATGTCAGATTGTTCTGGGACTGTGCTCTGGCACTTATATGCAAATACTGCTGGAGGTTAACAAGTGTTTAACAAACACTAAAAAGTCTGCCAACCTGTGCACCTGTGGATTAAAAAAAAAAAATAAATCTTTGCTACAGGTAAGAGATCAATACCCTCTTCAGGGAGCTCAGAAGTGGAACTCTCCTCTGGTTAATCAAACAGAAAATAGATATAAATATATAAATTGAACTGAAAATCTGGTGTATTTATGGAATCTTCTATATTTAAAGTATTACTCTGAAGAAATACTATTACATAACCCAGTGCTGCTATTTAACAAAAAACAAACAAACAAAAAGCCTCCTTCCAAAGCTCACTTCTCTCAAGAAAAATACAAGTTTATGACTGTCCACCTTTCAGGTCAGTTGCCACACATAAGTGTTATTACGGGTCAGTCACAACTGTAATAAAACCAAAACAGGCATGACAGCAACTGGGCCTCAAACCACTTTTGGGAAGGGACTAAACTTGCTTTTTTGCCTCCTGAGTCATTTTAAGGGCTGATTTTTTTATTTTTTTTTTTTTTTAACCTAATTATCTTGATCTGTAGACTGTGAAGACAGTTTGGATTCTGGGTCTCAGGGTTAATTTGTATTGTTACAAATTCAAATGCAAGAATTAGGATGGCTAAAAGGATGTTAAAATCTTGTGAGCTTGTAAAGTTACCATGGCATGTTTCTGAAAGATACAGCTGATGATAGTTAACACAATTTTGAAGTTGGTAAATTCCTGAAATACATTAACAATGGGGAAATTGTGGGCTTCTGCTTACAGTGTAGATCTGTGCCAACACTAGCTGCCTTCACACGTTTCTGTGAAACTTGCTGGTTTTCTACTTGTGTGTCTAGCTCAGCAAAGTGTTGTTTGGGGGTATTCGAGCCAATACAAACACTACTAAAACAGCAAAGATCAGAAGCAAACAGAGAATTCTGTTCAATCAAATAAAAGATGTTAAAGCAAATATTAGATTTATGGAAAGGATTGTTTCTTTTAAATAAACAGTGTGGAAACTCATATCCAATTCATGGTTTTTGTCAAGTTGCCAGTGCAAGCCCTCAAAGACTTTAAAAAAAAAAAAAGAAAAAGATAATGCTAAAGCTATTGTAGTTACTGGTGTACTAGTAGAAAGTAGTTACAGTGACTCCATGAACAGCCAGGTATCATCAACTACAAAGCAATGCTAAGGGACTCTTCTGCCTGTCAAGGTTCCTGTGTTTGTCAATGTGAAACAGAAATGTTGAGCATTTAAGCCACCTGACAAATGCAAGGAGATTAACTGACATTGTTTTTGAATGTGAACAGTCCCAATCTGCCAAAAGGAGACAGCAAGAGAAATAACTAATATACAGGACTTCATTCATCAGCTGAAAGACCGTTACCTGAAGAGCCTGGGCTTGCAGAGCAGGAGGAATAGCAATTATGTGCTTAGCAAGCTTTCATTGGAGAAGAGTAAGATGGAAGGGTTTTTAGTGAGGTGTGAAGTTATTCCTAGCTGCCAGTACAGCATAGAGGCTTATAAAAGAAACATTAAGATTTGTTTTGTGTCTGGAACTGTCTCTGTATAGTATCTTGAGTAGATCAATAAGGCTGGGGTTACAAAAATGACACGTGGTAATCGAGGATGCAAATAAGAGCAATCAAACTGGTAAATGCTGACAAACACAGTTTAGATCAAGTGTGCTCTGACAGGCCTGCAGCAGAAATGCCTTATCAGCAGAAGGCCTGGTAACAGGAAGGTAGAAACAAGTCTACAGCAACTCATACAGGCCATTCCTCTTTCTGTAAGAGCAGCAGGAAGATACTGCAAAAAGAAGGAACAAAGACACCAGGCTTGCCTAAAATGTAGAGGGTGAAATAAAAGACTGACCAAAAAATCACATAATTCCTAAAAGGCATAGAAAATGTGTTCAAAATACTGCTTCTATGCTACCCAAGAGATGTAGTCAGGACTTGACAGATGTCATTCCTTGAACCTTGTGTCTTAGAACAAATGATCCTGGGCTGACTATTTGGACATGCATTTTGGGGTTTTGAGTACAGATGTATGAGAGAATGACTGTGACTGAAATAACTTTTCTTTAAATACTGTTTTACCCTTCCTTAAGTCTTTCACTGCATTTTGTAACATTTAATTCCTACACTAGGATCAATGTTGCAATCTGTTTTAGTCAGTCATACTTGCACACCTGGTAGTTTCTTTTAGTAGGAGGTCATTTCAAGTCAACACTTGCATGGTGACTAAACACCTGTCTTTGGGACAGACCTTTGGGTTTGTGGGATGTTGACACCTTTTTGCTCATGGTAAATATAACAAGGTGTGGCAGCTGCCTCGAAAAAGGCAAGTCTAGATTTAGCCTTAGCCTTAGCTTCCTTGAGTGATTTGTTCTGTTTTTTCCTCTTATTTCAGGAGGAAGATGCCTTCTCCTTCCATGGCAATGTCAAGTCACCTCTATCATTTTGATAAACTCCTGTCAACAGGCTGTGTTTTCTACCTTTACACACAGATTTTTTTGACATGTCTTTCTGCAGGAATTACAAATGTTGTTGAATACTGAACTCACTGAGGCAAGAACAGCTTTAATTTTATATCTTACAGTGTATATGGCTGTTAGGAGTGACCAAGTGAAGGAGCAGTTTTCTACGTCTACTTGTCACTCGTTTCCATGTCTCCCTTTGTGATGTTGCTCATACTAGTGTATGAACCATGCAGGGCAGGAATATTTCTGAAAATTAGCAGGAACACTGAGGAAAGTAAGAAACCATGAAGCAGACATTCTAAAGCCCTTGTTGCAAATTAATCCCATCAGAAAAAGCTTTACCTTGAGCATGAATTAGCAATGCCTGGTTCAGAAAGTATGTGTTCACAGAACTAGATATGAGTCAAGCAAGGAAAACTTGTTTCATCAGCACTGTCACTCACAAATGATCATGAGATGTGATTACACTGGTTCCAAGTACCATTTTTTTTCCACTTGTTTTTGTTTATGTGGATGCTCTTCTTCCTCCCTCTCCACAACCACAGAACCACCAAACAATAAGTACTTGAAAACGAGCACATAATTCCTGCTGATATTGCTGAAGCACAAAGATTTCTATCCCTTCTAGTTACCTTACTTCACAGCAAGAGGTCATCACGATCGCACAACTCTACATGTAGGAACGTGAGACACACGTACTCCTCCCGCAGCAGGTTGCGTAGTGCTAGCCGAGACCGGAGGCCTCAGCCTAGCCCTACGGGATACCCTCCCCACCTGTCCGCTCTGCCTCGCCCAGGCGGGGCCGGGGCCCGCCACATTTACAGGGGTGTGCGGGGCCGGGCGGCGGCTGAGGGGCGACTGAAGGGAAGGCGGGTTCCCGCCGCAGGGCCTGAGGGGAGACCGCGCGACCTGCCCGCGAAGCTCGCGCCCCCGCTCTCCGCAATCGGCTGGTGACGCCTGTGGGGGCGGAGCGAGCTGCGGGGCGGGCTAGGGGGCGGGGCGGAGCGGGGCGGGCGCTTTTGTGGCCGGCCCGGGCTGTGGGGCTGCACTTTGACGGCGGCCGCGGCAGCCCCGGCGAAGTGACGCGGCGGTGGCGGCTCCTGGCCCCGGGGTTATGCGCTGGGGTGATGGTCTCGCCGCCCGGCGCTCGGCTTCTCCCGTACTCGGGAGGGAGCCCCTTCCTCGCTCTCCTCCTTCTCCAGCTGCTGTTGCTCTGCCCCGGCGGCGGGTGCTTGCCGCGCCGCCGGCCCGCGGGGCCGCCCGTGGTCCTGGGTAAGAGGCGGGGGGGCGGCGGTGCGTGCGTCTGGCGCCGTGGAGCCCGCTCGAGTCCGCCGCCTCTGCTGCCGCACCCCGGGGTGGGGAGGGGGTCAGCGGAGGCCTGGGGAGCGCGGGGCTCCTCGCCCCGTCCGGCTGCCGCCGCTGCCCGGGGTCTCGGGGTGTCTCGCTGAGCGACACCATTGCGTGATCGCCCCGGCTGCCGCGGATAGTGGGGGGGGCCGGCGCTGGGCACGGAGCGGATTCTCCGTACCAATGTCCCTGCCCTGGCAGCCCGGCCCCGCCGCCACAGCGGAAAACGGAGGCCTGGGCTGGGTTGGGGGGGGGTCGGGCAGCTCCCCTGGCACAGGGGTACGGGCGCGCTGGGAACGCCTTGGCTGGTCAGCGGGTGCGGGAGAAACAACGCGCACCGAAATACCTTTCTAGCTTGCTAACTAAAACTCCCTTATCAAACCCTGATTCTATATGAACCTTGCATAAAAGAGGCTGGAGGGATGACTGGTGTAACAGTGTTCAAACTGCAAGTATTTAACAAATAATAGGCTTCTACATTATATATACTTTTGATACACAATAGAAAATCAATATTTTTTTACTAGCTTGTTTTTCCACCTGTTAACACGAAATAGCTTGTAATTGGCAGTTATTAATACCTTCTACACGCTAAGTAGCATTTGTTAGATGCTGTTTGTATCCATCAATAAGAATTGTAAATAAATTTTAAACATTTATAAGAACTTGTCTACTGAAATTGTAATTATTAAGCATTCCAGTAAGTTAAGTGCATTTGTTGATATTAATGTCAGTAGTCCATCCTGTGAACATACTCAGTAAGCCCTATATTCTTATTAGGCCATTAACCTTGATGATATAAAAGGGAAAGAAAAAGTAAGAAAATGAGAAAAATACAGGGAAGGGGATTATCAGTAGTATTCCACATATATATAATAATTTAGGTTCTGGTGTTGACTTTCATAGTACTGTAAGAAACTTCTGTCCCAAGTAAGAACTTTTTTTAAAGCTGCTGGGTATCTCGGGACCACCACATCCAGTGGTAAACACACTTGTGAACAGATGGCTGAACTGAGAGGATGCAGAGTGGGAAGTAGGAACTGCACAAGGATGTCCTAAGAGGCTGGAGTGAAACCGTTACCTCCAGCTTCCAGAGTTCTGCCTGTGAAGGTTGGAAGCAATCTTGTATCCCAACTCTGCTCTGTAAAGCTGGGCTGTAGGAATAGCACTAACTCCAGTGCAGGAGTTTTAGTTGCTGATGCAATATTCAATTCTAGCTATTAAAGAATTAAAGATTTAAAAGCAATGGGGATAAGGGGATACTGGTGATAGAAGTGTGGTGTTACTACTGATGGATCCAGTGTAAATATGTGTTCCCTCAGGATGCTTTTAAGAACCATGGCTGATGTATATTCTGTTTTCTTAGATGTTCTGGTAAGTACTGGGTGGATAAGCACGTGCTTATTAGCGAGTGATTTAAAAGGTTTTTTCACTAGAGCATTGAATTTTCATCAAATGTTACAAAACCTGCATCTCTGTTAGTGTTTGTAAAAATTGCTGTTTTCTGCTGCCCAGTCCTGATCTGTCCAGAAAGTGAAGGTTCAAGGGGTTTTAGCATAAATAATATTCCTGGATGGTCTGGATTTTTGAGAAAGTAGGTGCTCTTATATGCTGTTACATATTGTAAAATACCATGTTGTTTTTGATGTATAGGAATGTTTGTTGCTGTAAAAACACCTGCACCAAGAGCTTAGCTTCAATTAGAATTGACATGGGCAGTGAAGGTCAAACAAATAAAGGAGAGGAAGGGGTGACTGTCGGTCACTCCTGGTTCTGTATGAAATGTTCCCATCTTGATTCTAGTTAACTTTTCATGACCTTTTCTCCACCGTTCTTGCCTGTGTGACATGCTAAGATAAGCTTTTCAGGAATTCCTGTGATGAGGATAGAAGAAGGGTTTAGGAGAATCACTTAGGAAGGCATTCTGAGTGCTGGCTTAACACAGGTGTTTGGGAGAGGGGAGAAAAACACATTGCACTGGAATTATAAATGCAAAGGGAAATTATACAGGCCTGTAAAAGCCTCAGATGCTTTTGGAGCCCTTACGAGAGAAGGATACAGATCAGGCTGCTGTTTAGATTCTTCATTACTCATAGGTGTTTTTTAAAAATACGTTTTTATCTGTAGTAAATACAATTGCATGATCAAAGCTTTCACTCTGCTCTGTTTGGAAGTTAATACTGTTTTGGAGTTAAGAAGTTGGGGTTTATTCTGTGCCTTGATGGCAGGGTGGCCATCTGCTCTTGAGGAATGAAAGGAATCCTATTTAAAGGCATGTTGCCAATGATAACATTGATCTGAAATGTTTTAGATCAGTGCTGGTTGCAGGACCCAGTGTAACTGTCACTCAGATTTTTCATGTAATGACCCTACTTGCAGTTGCAACCTGTGCTGATGCAAGGAATGGAGGAGGAAGTAGAGCAGCAGTTGGCAAATACGGGGTGTTTATAAATGGGTAACTGTTCTCCTCCCCAGGTATAAACAATAGTACTGCTTCTAGGAATCTCAAACCTGAAAACAAGTGAGCTGCTTGACTACAACCTTGTAATTACTGCCAGTAGTTGTGGTGGCAACAGATCCTTGATTTGTAGAGCCCCCTAACTGGCTCAGGTGAAGTGGAGGTGTCTGTGAAACAGCTACACCAATCACATAGGTCATTACTGCTCCCTCAGCTTGCCTTGTGCCTGCTTATTGGCCACTGCTGCCTTGCATGAGATGTTTATTATCAGAAAATCAACCAGTTGACAAAGAAGTGATTAATTTTGTAATTGAATTACCTTAATGGAGGATCTGGCACAAGACATGTAGAGGGTGGCACCACTCCCTTTGGATTAGGTTATTTTTTAAGCTGGTCTTGTGCATCACCAATGATGCCTTAGCAGAGGAGCTGCTGTAGCTGAAGATCATGTTTGTCTGTACCCAGGGAGCAGGACCAGGGGCCAAACTGGCACCAAAACACTGCCCTGCAACTTTTCTCTCATATTTAAAACACCAAAGCATCAAAGGGTATTCATGTAGTAGTACTAGAGAAGAAACAACATGAGGATGAAGTTAAAAACCTTAGAGTCCTAGCTGAAGGCTTGATATCAAAGGTACAATGCTCATTAAAATGTAAGGAAGTTTTCTTGTAGTTCCTCTCAAGTGTTTTTGGGGAAAAGGTGATTAGTTATGGCACTGAATCACTTTCATGCCTTTTTTTTTTTTTTTTTAGAGTTTCCTATTCAGCCAGGACAATATATTCATACAGGAAAATCTGTAAGAACTAGGATAGGCTACTGAAAATCTCTGTTCTACTGACAATATCTACTAGGAAAACCCCCCCAAAACATTCTGTGCATGTACTTCTGGATATGTTTCATGTTTACATGCACTTATAATATTGTTGCACTTCTCTTACCAGTTGGATTAGATATTTAACATGCTTGTCTTCTAACGTCCACAATAAGAATTTATTTTGTGGCTGTTCCTCCTCCTTCATTTTCTCATCAATAATCACAGTGTATTATCTCATGTCTTGGCAATTTTGGCAGCTGATAACCTGTCCTTATAAGATCAGCAATGGATTCTCTGAACTCTTTACCTTTTAGAGCTGACTCGACGCAATTACTATATCAATGTTCTGATACCTTCTGCAAACAATTTGTTAGGTACTTGGCTAAAGTTTTCTAGAAAGACACCAAAATGAAGTTTGTTAATAATTGATTTACATGCAAAGGAGGTCTGTCTGAATTCCTGCTGACTGCTAATGGAGGTGTGTGTGTATGGTCAGCTGGCTAGATGTCAGGAGTGATTTAAATGTTTCTGCCTCATGTGATCCACAAGTATCATGTGAGATGTTGTTTGCTTTCTTGTTCCTAATTTTAAACACAGGCCTTTTCTGTGGCAGTGTCAAATGGAGCCTATGAGCCACTTCAAGACATTCTCCTTAGAGAGCTTTTGTCAGAGTTTAAAATTAATTTTCCAGGTTCATTTTGAAGAAAGGCTAATTTACAGACCTAAAGAGAAGCAGCTTATTTGAGGAGATTATACCAGTTAAAAAGTTACAACAGTTTATATCTATATATACATCCCTACAAAAGCATTTGCATTTCAGACAGAAGTAGTAAAAAAAAAAAGTATCAGTGGATGGTTTCTTTGCACTCCCCAGCTATTATATAGTTACTACTTTTTTTTTTTTTTTTTTATCCCAAAAGAAATTTAAGATCCCCTTTTCTCTCTTTCCTGAGCAGTACTAAGACAAGTGACTTTCCAGGGAGTAATTGCTTATTGCCTTCTGGTGGGAACTGTATTGGTCATTAAAACTTGAGTGATGGGCAGGAGTATCAATATATCCTAAAGCTCTAGTTAATATAAAAATATTATATTACATAATACCTATTACCTTAATATATATTATTGGAAAGCCTTGTAAGCTCTGTTAAGGTCTGAAATGAAATTTGTAAATGTGCCTTCCACAAAGTGTAATCAAACAAGAACACATCCCAGGAGACCTCCTTGTGTCACAGGAGTTGAGACAAGAAAAGAGCAAAGGATACTATGGTCCTGGAAGTGAATTTGACTTATTGATGTATTCTCTTTGTGATAAATAACAATATGCTAGAGCTGGTAGATCATAAATTCTGATAAACTTCTCCTGAATATTTCATATTTCCAGATGTTTCTTTTCAGAAGGCAATGCAAATATTGCACAACTGCAAATTAGGGAAGCCAGGGTCCTACTGCTTGAGACCTTTTCCTGGACGTCCAGTTTTAACTAGTGCTGATGTATTTTGCAGAACTTCACTTGCCAGTTATTTTGTACATTGATGGGGTCAGGCTGCAGGCTTTAAAACGTAAGAACTTGCTATAATGTTTCCAGCAAAAAGGATTAGAAGCTACAGCTACTGGTAGATGAGAGAATGAGGAGAAACTGCTTGCAGATTGCTCTGCCTGTGGATGCTTTCTGTATAGAGTCTGAAAACAAAGGGAAGTATGGTTTTCTACTGCTTCAAATTCCATCACAGAAAATCCAGAAAGATATCTCCTTATCCTGCAGAATGAATCTTCAGTGTGATTTTTTTTAATGTTTAATTTATCAAAAAGCCACCAAGTAGTTCTCTAAACCAAAATGTAAATCATTAACACCATTAAATTGTGTGGAGTGAGGGTTGAAGATCTTACATGTTTCTTTATAATCTAAGAAATGAAAATTTGTATTTTGTTCCCTACAGCTTCATTATGAACCCCTTTCAACTTGCAGAATATACTTCAGAAAATAAAACACAGGTTGTGAATTGGCAGTTTCACTGTTAATATGGGAATGTAAACCTTGCTTTCTTTTTGTTTAACCCCTGCTTTGTTATCAAACAGGCATTACACCTGTACATGAGATTCTCTTTTTGAACTCCAGTATTGTATCTTGGCCCAGGTGGAACCTGCCCCATATCTTTTTTTTTTTTTTTTTAGAATTGCATAAAATTCCCAATTTTCAACATGTTCCTTTTGAGTAAAAATTAGCATGTCGTGTTTCTCATCTTCAGCTCATGGGAGTATAGCTTCTATCCTCAAGAAGCTTGAGGATAAAAATCTCTTAACTAAAAAAACCTTGTGTCTAATCTAAGATCACTCCCCAAAGTTCAAGTGAGACTTTGTACAGTTTCCTGCTTTCAGCACATTTGTTGATAAACATGTGATTCTAAACTTAGATTTCTTCAGTTGTGATTCTTCCCACGCTGAGCAGGAGTGCTTAAGATTGAGTGTTGTCTGGAAGCATCAGCAAGTTCTTACAACTCTGATATTCCAGATGTTTGTCCAAGTCTTTGAAAGGTATCTTTGCTAGAAGAACTTGATTTTTACTCAAGGAAATTAGATTCCAGGGTAGAACTGAGTGTTACTCCCCTACTTTGTTTTGCATAGAAATGGAAAGCGAAAATCAACCTGTTCTGTCCTTGGCAGGTCTGCTGCTGAAACTGGCTGGCCATGAATGACTGATATAAATAGAATAACATTCTGTTCCTTTTCTAATTAAAAGCACTTGGTATAACATAGGCACGAGACTGTGGAACAAACTGTTATAGCTTGATAAGCCATAACTAAACAGTGTTTTGTGAGGCTACAAGACTGAACTTCAGTAAACTCTTTCTAGGGTGTGATGCAATGCTATAATCTCCCCTTACTATGCTTTCCAGTACATCCAAGTCCTTGAAATATAGCCTAAAATAAACTGTGGTCAGCTACTGGGTCTTTCAACATTTCACTTAAGACTACAGAAATGAAAACATGCACAGAAAATCTGATGAGTAAGTAGGAGTAGTTAATAAAAAAATCCTGAGGTATAACTTTGGTGTGGGGGGAATAACCTGCCGTGGTTGAAGGTTGGAGTGTGGTTGTCCATGTCTGCAGTCTGAAGTTCTGCAGTATTTCTCATAGCATACATCCCTTCCTCATGAAATGTTCCTCTAAAAGAGATTCTCTCTTTCTTTAAGCCATTACTAAGTATCAGTGTTCTGTACAACTTAAACTATTTTCATTAAATTTATTGAAGGGGGAGGGAGAAGCAACTCTAGGGGTAGGCCTGCATTAAAAAAAACTTCAATATGGACAAGTAAATGTTACATAGTTATGCCCACCCCAAAAAGGTGTCAATGTGTAAAGCTGAAAGGGGTGGAGAAACAATTGTCTAACTACTAAATTCTTCTAATACAGAGAAACTTTTCAGTTATGGAGTATCTTTGCCTTTCTGGTTCTTGAGGGAAAAACAATTAAAACATAACAATGTACAAATTTTCTCTGAAAACTTGCTGCTGAAATATGTAAGAGCTTTTTTTTTTTTTAAGCTTAGCTCTTATAAAAAAAATATTTGTATTCATCTAGGGTTTAAAGTAAAGGAAAATAGAACTTCAAAGGCATTTAGCATATGTCTTAAGAGTGTACTTCAGTGAAGGTGCAAATACAAGACCCTTCCCTCCAAGTACTACTTATGTAATGTATCAAAAAAAGCAAAGATCAAAATTGTTGTTCCATCTATGAATATAAAAGATGTGAAATGGTGCTTGGATTATTATGTTAGCCACCTAAATCATGTGTAGCAAATGAGATGAAGTGAAAATTTAAAAAACCCTTTCATTTTAGAGCTGCTTTCTTTTTTTTTCCCTTTTTTTTTTTTATATCAGTGCTTGCAGGCAGCTGTTTAAAGAGAACAGAAAGACTTGCACATGCAGCTGCAATATTCTGAAGAAAAATTATTTCAGAAAGATTTGGTTTGCACTTCAAAACACAGATGATTTTTATAACGTCTGAGACCAGCTGTTTTTCATCCCATGGCCTGGTGTGACCTCTGTGTTCCTCTATAGTCTGCTCTTTGATAGTCATGAACTGTTGATCCAAATTTTTTCTACATGGTGGTTCCCAAGCTAATGATTTTTGAAAATCGAATTTTTTTTTTGTGGAAAATGTGCACACAGTCCATAGTTGGTTTTTTTTACCAGTTTCAAATCTTAATGTCATATCTTGATGCATTAATATATACTGCATATATATATGAGGGCTACAGTATGAAGATGTGTTTATTATAATGTAAAATGTTATACACTTTAATTTGAAATGTCTCTTCTTTTTATATCTTTCAGTTCCAGGGGACTTAGGTAATCAGTTGGAAGCGAAGTTAGACAAGCCATCAGTAGTGCATTATCTCTGCTCTAAGAAGACTGACAGTTATTTTACACTCTGGTTGAACTTAGAATTACTTCTGCCTGTCATCATTGACTGCTGGATTGATAATATCAGGTAAGACCAGAAACATTGCTCTTTGCAGTTATCTCCTTCCTGAAACTGATGTGCTTTGCACAGAATGGCTCCCTTAAACTTTCCTTTCTGATTCAAGACTGGTGAGAGAAATGACTAGGCACAGTAACAGGAGGAGTCTGAAGATGTGGCTCTGTTCCTTCTAAGGCAGTTGTTCATCAGTGATGAAAAGCAGAGGTTCTCAGTTTGTTCCACTTTCTCTCCTTCAAGTTACCTGGTGTTGGTTTGGGCACTTAGCAAATACTTCTCTAGGCTTGTGTCAAGTTGAATGTTTTCTGCTTTTTTCTGTGATGAGGTGAGGGGGGGCAGGAGCTGCTTGGGCAGCTCAGAGAGCACACGCAGGAGGAATGTGAGCTTGCACTTGGGCTGGCAGTGTCATGAGCTGAGACATGTGAGGGTCTTCAAGGGCAATCTGAAATTCTTTCAAGATTTATTTTGGTTTAGAATATTGTCTAATTTAAAGCTTTTGTTCTATCTGCTTCATTAACGTTCTGTAAAAATAATCTCAAAACAATAAATATTTAGCTTGTGCATTTTATAAATTCTGCATTGGCTTGTTGCTCTCATGTGACCATACCAAACTGTTGTGTAGTGGTACCTCTGCTTGGACTCTTGCTAGAAGCCTTACAGGTTAGAGAGATCTCTGGGGTGTGAAGATTTGAATATCAGTTCAGATTATAAGACTCCATCCAGGGCTAAAAACTTGCATTCAGAAATGGCAATTGTATTGATATGGCTTTAAAAACAAAGAAAACCCCACCAATGATGATAAACACACACCTGACCCAATTCTCTAGATTCTTCATATCTCATGATTTGAAGAGTATTTAGAAAACACTCAATAACTTTGTGTTTCCTGAAGTACCAATTGTTACTAGTGAAGAAATATCAAGTAGCCCTTTATGCTGGATGGGTGTCCTAGTTAAACAGAATGAGCTATTTTTATCTTGGAGAATATTTCTGATATCTAATTTTACAGGTATTTTATCTCCTGCCACATTCTTACGCTCTTGACAAGCTTTGTCCATTAGGTGGCTTGGTGCAAAGTGAAATAATATAGAACTATATAAAGCAGGATAAGCTGAAGTTCAGCCACAGTTGTGTATGCTCAGTTTTATAGAGAAGAAGTCTCAGATCCTGTACCTAAAGCATTAAACTAATTGAACAACTGTTTGCACTGTATAACCTCTTGCCCATTAGAGTACTCTTATAATGCTTGCCTGTTTGTCTGGGTTGTTTTGTTTTTTTTTTTTCCCTCTCCTTCTAGGTAATGGCACTTAAGTTCTTGTTACTGCACTCAGAATGTAAGACCCAAGGTTGTTGAGAGTTGTCATGGGGTAATATGACACATTACACATTTTTCTCTTTTTTTTTTTTTTTTTTCTTTTTCTTTCCCCCCCAGGCTGGTCTATAATCGAACAAGTAAAGTGACAGAACCCCCAGATGGAGTGGATATCAGAGTCCCAGGTTTTGGGCAGACATCTTCCTTAGAATTCCTTGACCCAAGTAAAAGGAGTGTTGGTAAGTGCCAGCTGTGTCTGAAGTGCTTTGTCACTAGGAGAATTCTGGTGTGCCTTTATACAACAAGGTGCAGAAATGTGATTTCAAATTACACCAGCTTAAAAGTAGAAACTTTTTTTTTTTTTTTTTTTGTAATAGGGTAGCATATGGCTCACTTATTCTAAGTGTTTTCATTGCTTTGTGTTGTCTTGTCTGTCAGATTGAGAGAAGATTCTATGTTGTTTAGCCCTCTACCAAAATTAGCTTCTCTGGATGAAGCTGGAGTAGGTACTTTGAAGATGGACACATAAGGAAAATGAGATAGGTTGAGCAGAAAATTCTGTTGACTGTATCTTGATGAGCAAAGCCAAAATAATCCCACTTAATTTCAGATTGATTTTGAGTAAAGTGTTGTTTGGCCTTAGGAATGAGTTAATGGGCTTGGGAGGTAGGGTTCCACACTCTGTACTTCCCTGTCTTTTGTTACTGTCAGAATAATTTATATAGTTATGCTGCAAAAGACTTATGTATTTGCAGGGTTTTTCTTTTAGTGTTTTGTAGAGGTCATCTTTCAGAAAACACAATCTGGGAAACTCTTGTGAGTTGCTGTTATCTGTGGCTGAAGACTTAAGTAATTTAATAGTCTGTAAGGAACTGAGCTTCACATGCTTCATAGCATGGATTTTTTTTTCTCCAGGGAGTGATCTCCAAAAGAACACTAATGTGCTTAATGATCTACATCAGATGACTCTAATAACTAGAACAGGGCCATGTTTGAAATGGTCTCTGTTCACTTCAGGGCCTAGATCATAAGCATTCCAGACTAACAAGTGAGGTTCTGAAAACTTAAATATGACTGTGATATTCACAGTATCTTTACACTTATTTTTTGTGGTAATACTTAAATCCCATGTGTCAAAGCCTGTAATGTGCAATGTCTTTCAATAATAACATTAGACAGTCTGCAGATATTTCCCTTCTTTGCTATTTAAAGCATTATGTTCAGTCACTTAAGTCTTACCTGATGTGAAATCAGTTTTGGGGTAGTTTCCAGTGTTTTGTCCTGGGGTACACTGTAAGCATTTGTTTCCAAGAATAAATGCTGAAATTAAGGCCACTTTTTGTGTATGTATTCTATACCCTACCTGAAGTTAATTTGTAACCCACAAGGGCTAGGACTCTAATGTAGTAATCTGAGGTGTCTTCCTTACAGTTCAAGGGTAAGACACATTTCTGCTGAGGAAAATGTATCTTTTCTGTGTATAGCACATTTTGATGCCCTGTTTGTTTGATAGATCAGCCAACTAGTAAGAAGTTTTAATAATGGAATTTGCTTACTTATGGGGGACAGCAAGCATAACTCATTTATTATTCAGCTTTCTAGACTGTCAAAGATTAAGGCTACAGTTTTAATGCCTGTGTATATGGTACAGGAGATAACATTTCCAGAACTTACTTGGTTTTGTGATGGTTGCTTCTAATGCTCATCTTTTTACTGTTGTGTTTCTTATCTGATGTCTGCAGGCAGTTACTTTTACATGCTGGTGCAGAGTTTAGTAGATTGGGGCTACAAACGTGATGAAGATGTAAGAGGAGCACCGTATGACTGGCGAAAGGCACCAAGTAAATAACCTCTTGTTACTTGAACAATTTAACTCAAATAATTATTTGTACCTCTTCTCCCACCCACCTGTACCATTACAGTTAAATTATTTTTCATTAGCCTTACAATTTAAGTTGTTACAGCTCTACAAAAACACTCGCTCCTTCCACTTAATGCAGAGCTTAGAAATTCCAGTGTTATTAATTCCATGGGTAGTTTTAAGAAATTAACCTTTTCAAGAATTGTCTTGGAAGTTCAGCATTCAGTATTAGTCACTGTAACTATGTAACCATGTGTGTTTACTTCAGATGAGAATGAAGACTATTTTGTGGCCCTTCGCAAGATGATCGAGTTAATGTATGAGCAGTATGGAAGTCCTGTTGTGTTAATTGCCCACAGCATGGGCAATATGTACACCCTCTACTTCCTCAACCATCAGAGCCAGGATTGGAAAGACAAGTACATAAAGGATTACGTGTCACTAGGTGCTCCATGGGGAGGAGTGGCTAAAACTCTCCGTGTGCTGGCTTCAGGTAGGTAATTTGAGGGTTTGCAGTATATTTTGTTAGTAGTGTAAGACTCTAACTAGACAGTTAACTGTAAGACTGGAGAATAAGAGTTTAAGTTACTATGAAGTTAAAAATATTTTGGGTTTTTTTAGAATTGATGGCAAGTTGATGTTTTAAGCCCTGTACCCAGACTGTCATGCTTTATGTTCATAGGAGTGGACTGAATTTCTCTTGCATCCCATAACATGGAGCTTTGTCTCCTCTTGACCTCTCCCAACCTTTTTTTCAACAGACTGTGTCATCTGCTGTCTGGCCTGGTGTCTTCTATTTCTGTCACTTCTGCCCCCAGCCTGACTGCTCTCTGTTCAGTATTGCAAAGCTAACAAGGACTCCAGAGCATTCGGTAGCTTCTTTTGTTTAAAGAAAATTACTTTGATTACAGCTCCTTGAAGTTAACATTAAGGGAAACTTGGTAGACGTGGTGAAGTGGTGCCCACAGTAAAAATGCCTGTCAAGAGTTATAACTATAGATCAGGAAAGTGAATCTTTGAGCTCTTGGGTTTAGCATACCTCATGTGCTTAAGACTAAATTGAATAAAGCAGCATAACATATTTCACTAAGTAACTGCAAATGACTCATGGAAAATGTTCACTTACCCCATCATGTGATCCCATAATTATTTCATGTGCTTTGGTAATTAGTTCATGAGGTTTCTGGCTTGTCTTTTTAGCTTGTTTCTGACTTGTTAGCTTTGGACATCACTATCTTCTTCCTAAACAAAGCTGACATAAGAAACTGGACTTGATTAAAATGCAGAACACACAGCAAGCGCCAGCCATGCGTAGACAGATCAAAGAATACTTCGCTTAGCAGAGACATTTGATTGTGAATAGTAGTGCACAGCTCAGTTACTAATAAGAAGACTTAAATGGGATGTTTGTATTGAGTTATACTTTGGTAAATCCATTGCAGTGGCGCTGTAAAAATTGATTTGCCTTTTCCCACAGGCTTCATCTGACGAGTCTGCTTGCTAGAGAAATGGCAGGAAGGGAGCAACATTCATATCCCCTTCATAAAATTCCATACTATATAAAACTCCAGCCCCAGATTTCTGGATTAAACTTTCATGCTTCCTATGTTTGTTATCCTTTATAATGCATCTCATCCAGAGTGGCTAGCTATAGAAATGAATATTGAATAGTTGAATTTTAACTACAGTGTAATAATCTTTTTAATCTCTGTCCTTTGAACTAAACTGTGTTTGTGTTTTGTCAGCCTGAGATGATAGCAGTGTTCCTTAAACCTAGTAGCTTGATCACTCTAGTGTGACAGTGCTGTGCCACCTCACTCAAGCATAACCTTGGCCATGCAGTACTTCTGCACTTCAGAGAAAAGTAAAAGATTTGAGAAGTGTTTTGTAACCGTTCAATAGTCAGGTTTTGTGTTTGATTATTCCACTGGAAATAAATTTTGTACACATTCCTTCCATTGTTCAATTCAGAACTTGGGCTTCCTTTGCTGAAAATTGCCACAAAATAGTATCTTAGTGGTGAATGTGCACAGTTTTTATACCACACAGTAATGTGAAACATTTTTCAGGATATTCATGATTCTTGCTGTCCTCTTTTGAGTTTCATTTTTATCTGCTTCAGATAAAAATGTCTCCTAAAGATGGCTTTAAAGACTGTACTCTAGGTCTCCTCACTGAAGCAATAGTGCCACCTTATGGAACTGAAAAATATACTTTGTTATTTCAGGAATAGGAGGTTTGGTTTCAATATTTTTTTTTTTTTTTTTTTTTTTTTTTATGGTGTGGTTGATCTGGATCCCTACATACTGTAACCACCTTGATCTAATAATAATGAAAAACCTGATTTAAATTTCAGCTGATGAAAGAATTGAGGTGTGTCAGCCACTGTGATAATGGTGACAGGCTGATCAGGCCTATTTTTCTTTACAATAAACTCTGATCTGTCTCAGGGCTGCTTTTTTTTTTTTTTTATAGTTTGTTTCTAATGATCTCTATCACTTATTAAACAGCTTTTTATTTTTGTGAAAGTGCAAGAACAATGGTTAAAATATTAAGAAAAATGCATATACATTATAACTTAGCCATGTATGTGAGCCATCTTTGGATCAAACTGCTAAGAAAACATTATTTTAGGTACCAGAATCATTGTAAAACACATTACCAGAAGAGCATTTAAAACAAAACTTACACATATATATATATGCAAATGGTCTATATATAATGATATATACACACACAATAAGCAATGCCTAATAAAAGCTGATGTCTACTTGGCTCATATAGGAAATATTTTCTCCTTCAGAAAGGAGCATATAGGGAAGGCAGCAGTGTTCTTGGTTTGTCAGTCTTTCATCAACTTGTATTTAAATTTCTAAGTTAACAGAAGTTATTTGGTAGATGTTCATTATAAAGAGAATCATAAATGAGGAAAAGCTTCTCAAATTGTCACTGTAAGTGAAGGGAATAATCTTTTTATTCACATTATTGCTGGGAGTGATAGTAGTTGCTGTTGTTGAGATTCCTGCCTTGTGTATAATGGAATTCCACTTTATTTTTTAAGGTGACAACAACAGAATTCCTGTGATCAGTTCACTGAAGATTAGAGACCAGCAGAGATCAGCTGTTTCCACCAATTGGATGCTGCCCTACAACTACACGTGGCCTCCAGAGAAGGTCTTTGTGAGCACTCCTACGGCCAACTACACCCTGCGGGACTACCAGCGCTTCTACAGGGACATCAGTTTTGAGGATGGCTGGCTCATGAGGCAAGACACTGAACCCCTGGTCTACCAGATGACCCCCCCTGGTGTGCGTATACACTGCCTCTATGGTACTGGGGTGGAAACACCAGACTCCTTCCATTACGAAAGCTTTCCTGATAAAGAGCCCAAGGTTCTTTACAGCGACGGGGACGGGACGGTGAACTTGCAGAGTGCCTTGCAGTGTCAGAAGTGGGTGGACAGGCAAAAACATGAAGTGGTGATGCTTGAGCTTTCAGGAAATGAGCATATTCAAATGCTGTCCAATGATACCACAATCTCCTATGTGAAAAAGCTGCTTTTTGATTTGTGATACCTTGTGTTGACAATTCTTTCCTCACCTGTGATGCCTTCCCTTAAATATGGGAAAATGCCTTTTAATCCCTTAATATTTAGATATTTGATTTATTTATTTTGTGGGGCTTTTTTTTAAGGCCGTGATCAAGAAGTTGTTTAGTGTCCTAAATGATTGTTTGTCTCTGATTTGTGTTTGATGCTTCATGGTATTTTCACATTCTGTAAATTTGGTCGAACGTGCTTTTTGTGCCTCTGGTGTCGTGTCCAATATTCATACAGACTTTGATTTGGAGATTGTGCAGCCCCTTGCACATACTGTGTAGGAACATAGATACCTGAGTTCATTTGGGTGGTTTGGAATGGGAGCATTAGGAAGGCTTGCAATTTCAGATGCCCATAAAACAAGGGAATGATGATATTAACAGTTTGGGAAGCTTTTCAAAGGGTCTTGCATAAGGTTCCCAGTACCTTAGTTTGTAAATGTGTTTTATCTCCTAGGTAAGATAAAGAGGAGATCTGTGTGGTACTGTTATTACCTTTGTCATAAGCCAGCATTTCATTTTTTACAGCTTTTGAGGAAAAGACAGATGTGGGAATTACCTGAAGCTTCTTATTAGGTACCTTTTTGGTTGGGTGTGGTGGTTGTTCTGCCTTTGTTTGTTTGTTTTTCAAAGAAGAAATAGTTTTCTTCTAGAATCTGATTACACACCATCTGGAATCAGAGGAATTCTCACTTTGTGCTTTATTTATCAATGAGGGAAAGAAGCTAAACACTGGTGAGTGCTTGCAATAACCATAGCTGTGTGGAGTAGCACAGAAATGAAAGCTAGTTGGATGCTGGCAAACAATCCATACAGGGCAGAATTACATTTCTGGGTAAAACATTATCTCCTCTGGTGGAAATGGTAATGGATGGTGGGCATTAATTCAAAAAGAGATGTGAGCTTCCTGAAGTGGGGTGGGGAAGGGAAACCAGTATAATATAGTGTATTAACCTTGTTCTCAGTCAGTACTTAAGCTCTGATCCAGATACAGCCCAAGTAGTGACTGGATCAACAATGTGTCCTGCTGAAAAGAAACTTTAAGACTAAAATTCATTTCTCATAGATTACAAATTTCATTTTTGCTGTTTCAAGAAGCTGGTATATACTGTTCCTTAAATGTTTCCCTAAATTGCCAAACATGCATCTCTGTGAATTTCCTACAGTATTGTTTTACTCAATGTATAAAAACAGAACTTAAACTCTGAATTCCACAGAAATGATAGTGTAAAGGCCATCAGATTTACAACCTTGAGTACAGAAGTTCTGTTGGAGAAATAGTTTCACTCAAAGATTCTCTTTGGCTTGCTTTAAAACCAGTCACCCAGCTAAGACTGCACTTAGTTTTCTGAAGACACCATCTTGAATGCTTTCAAAATGCTAGGTCCTCCCAGAAAAAACAGTTTTAAGAGTTTCAGAAACTTCTCAGAACTACTGAGGATTCATTACTTATCTAAAGGGTAGCATTTAACTGTTTTGGCAGCATGCATAAAATATTTGCTGCTATTAAATGTATCAGTAAAATTTGTTGAAAGGACAGCTTGAACTCTCAGTACTATAGAATGCAAACCTTTTGGCACAGGAGGTAGGTTTAAGGCATTAATTTTTAATTCAGAAATTACTTGGATATCCACAACTTGAACTAGGGTCATGGATAAGCTTAAAGACCTTCCTAGGTTTTAACCTCCTTATGTATATTCATTTTGTCCTTTAATTTTCCTTATTACCTGTGTTGAGGGAGAGTACACATTATCCTGACTTTTAAAATTGAATGCTTATTTTGTCTTCAGATGCCCATGAACCTGCAGTTCAGCAGCAATATTGCCTAGACTTTTTCAGAGTAAGTACTGAGTTGCCCCAAACCAAAAACAAAACCACAAGCAGCCAACTGCAAAACAACCAAAACCCACAATCAACTCCCAAAAAAACCTAACAACAAAAAAAACCAAACTCAAACCACAACAACAGAAAAACCACAAAAAGGTCCTTTATCCAATTGTTCTATTTTATGTAGGGCTGTCAGCTGGATACACTTTGGGCTTGTGTTCCAAGACTGCTCAAAGATGGTGATAAACTCCTCCTGTGGTCTGACTCACTGTTTGAATAAGTTGCTGTTACTGGTTTACAACAAAGAAATTACAGAAAACATCTTCTCCCAATCTGTATTTCTTGCTGAAGTAGAATGCCTGCTAGTAAGCACTGGAATGAGAGGAGCTGCAGGCTGTATTGCAGGATGCCAGCATGGGCATCAAGGGCTAAAAAAATGAGAACATCAGTGAATAGTTATTAACCTGAGCTGGAGAATGTTTCTGAGCTTCATTTAGATCCTTAACCATTAATTGGTGGCACTTCTGGTCTTATACTGAGTTTACCTTCAGGGTTTTTTGTGATTTGAAGTTCCAGAATAATGTGATTCTGAAAGCTGTTTGTTCTTTTCATTTACTACTTTCTAACTACTACTTCTTGTGCCCCAAAAGAAAGATACAAAATCTCTTGTTCTTTTCTAACTTTGGCATCCTAGTACTGCATTTCTGAGATCAGTTGGCTGTTTCTTTTAACCTAAAGATCTGTAAATCAGCTTCCCATTAGCAGATAAGCCCTAGAATGCCTCTCTTTAAATTAACTTGTTAGTTAACCTGGTGAAATCAAGCTGAAAGCTTTGTTGTTGCTTTTGTATTATTTGTCACTATACAGCCTTGTTGTGCAAGGATGTGCATACCTGGGTTCCAACTGCTGTGTAAGAGCAAGCACAGTGCTTCTGGTGAAATTCTGATGGGATGTCATGGTTCTGTGGGCAGTAGTCTAAGGTTATGTCCAAAAGTTGTGATTTTTCTACTAAATCATATTCATCCCTTTAATTTTAATTATCTTGCATATTAGGATTGAGTTCTCATTGGAAAGTGAAGGCAGCACGTAAACTACATTATTCTGGTTGTTGGAACTGAACCACTCTACTCAGTGTGTTGAAGTGCTTACTCACTACAGCATGTTCCTTTGCAAGGCAAAAGTATTTAGAACTACTGCTAAAGACCTGCTTGAGCCATGTGCACTTGAGCATTTCAGCCTTGTGGGGAGAGAGGTCTGAAGTAAGAAATCCTTAGGGCAGGAGGATGTGGCACTTCCTTCAGAGGAGCAACTCAGGTGCTTTGCCACACTGCACAGTTGAAATAGTTGAATTTATTGACGTGTCTTTGTTACACCTAGCACACGCTGATCATATCTCCTTCCATAGTTTTAGTTGGTTTTATTCTTTCAGGATAGTTTCAGAAACCAAAAATAGACTTGAGGACCAAATGTTTCTTATTTTTGACAAAATGTATAGAAAATGCTGAAGAAGCTTTCAGCTGTCATTGTTATACTTCTGAAGAGGTTCAGAGTCACTATGTGATTCTGTTTAAAAACAGAAGGCTTCAATAACTAGCAATAATTGCAAAGGACTTACAGACCAAAGGAAGGAATTTGGTATTAAGGTAGTTCTTGGAGCACAGTGTGTTCATGGCCCTCTTAAATTCAGGGAATGCTTGGCAATGACTTTGCTGCTCTACACTGAACAGTATTTTATATAGAACATATTCTGAGACCTAGCATTTTATATGCTCTTTGTGTATGAATGTGTTCAATAGATTTTGAATATTTTATTGTCAAACTTTGATAACATAATAAAGTTGATCTAATACAGTTTGTCTCCTGTTGTGAATTGTCTCACTGTTCAAATGGGATGTCAACTTAGTGCTGTTTTTCTTCTCCACAGATAGTCTCCTTTTCTCACAGTAATTGCTTCTTGGTTCATCTTCCAAAAGTACCTATTGTATTATGGAGTACATTTGGAATTCTTTGTTGATCGTTCTTGAATTTATGGAGAAGTGGGTCTGAGATTATTGAATTTCTTCTGTTTGCTTTTTTCTTGCTTGTGTCATCTGAAGAACAAAAAAGGTCTTGGGATACTTCAGGCATCTGTTCAGATAATAATTTTGAAATTGATCCTGAAGTCTCTGTGGCTTGAAGTGGCCTTTGGACTGCTGGTTTCCAAGCTGATCCATAAACCCATGCACATTGACCATCCAGTTTTGTGGCTGTATGAAACAATCTTTTTCCTATTAACAGCACATTTTGTCTCTGAAGAAACTTCAATAGTAGGCAATGATTCTATAAGGCAAAAAGCCCTGGAAGTCACCTCCCTTATCAAAGTAACCTGAAAGTGCCTTGGGCAGGTCCTGTGGCTGCTGGCCTGGATGCTTCACTAACCCAGAGTGCAAATGATTGCTTAGAACTCTTGAGAAAGAAGAAAAAATGAGGCTGAAACTTCCTTCTGGGGGTGTTTTTCTGCATGATCCAGACTGTAATACAAGATGAGCATTGGTGACTGCTGCTCTTTCTGTGCCCTTGTTCCCTGAGTTGGACATCTTGTCTCAGTACAGTTCTTGTTCATGCTTTCCTCAGGGTTCATTGACCCCCCAGGACTGCAGGAGAAAGGACAGAGTGGACACCTTCCAGCTCCTTATTAAAATAGCAAAGTCTGTACTAAAGCACTGTGCCAGTTCTCAGAAGAAGCTGGGAAGGCTGAGAGCACAGGGAAGGGAGGACAAGAATAATGATGAGTGATGCTAAGCTGTGGGAAAGATTGCCTGGGGTCCTGTATAAGGCCAGAAAACTGGTGATAGCTCAGGCTGGGTATTTTTCTAATAACAGAGTTATAGTTGCATAGCACTTGATGCTCTTTTGCTCTGCTCTCTTGAATGCTTCCTTTAATGATGGGATTTATGGTTTTGAGACATTGTTTATTTTCTCTTCTGCTTGAATTACAGTTTTCCTCCAAACTTCTAGCTTAATTTTATTTGGTTTAAGACTATGTGGTCATTCTGATCAACAAATAAAAGTTAAGGGGAATGTTTACTTCCCAAACCAGCATGCTTCAGACAAAAGCAATGTAGTATGAGCCCTAGAAATCCAAGATTTGCAATGTTTTGTTCAAAATATTGATGTTGTCTTAATGTTTTGTCTATACTGATGTTGCTTGCCAACTTCTTGTTCTAAACCTTGCAGTATCTGAGAATATTCAAAACTTTTTATTCTCATGTAACAATCATTAATTCTGTGTGAACTAATTTAGCAAGGTACCTTTATTTCAGGTATTAGGGATTAGGTGGAAAGTAGTTGTTGCTTCCAGTTCTGCTAGAGCTAGAGGGAGTATTAGTGATCTCATACTAGTAATTCTAGCACTCTTGCAGGTTCTGTTAAGGTTGTTAGCAGCTGAAGCACATTTTACCACTTACTGCTTGCACCTCCTCAGCATTTAAAGGTGCTTGATGTGGATCAGTGTCACTTAGCTAACAGTCTTGGCCTGTCTGATGCCAGCTTTGGCTCTGGCTTTGCGGTACAACGAGCACAGCATCCACTAGAGGGAGGAGTAGCTCCGCAAAGGCTCCGCGGGGTGTCCTGGCCAGGAACGGCACCGAAGGGGAAGAGGGAAATAAAACCTTTCCCGGCAGGGTGGTGTCAAGAAAAGCTACTTACCTGACTAGAGTCCAGTGTATTTGAATTACAAATATGCGGCACTGCCCATCTACTTCAATCTGCCCATTTGCCAGTAGACAGGAGTAAAGTAGAAGTAGGCAGGATGCTCTGTAATACTGGAGGAACTACATTAAACTTGAAGTGCCTCCTGTCCTGCAGAAATCTCTTTCCTACACTGAAACAAAACATCGGTTCCCGAGGAATTGAATGAAGGGGATTAACACCTAATTTGTTCTGATGCCATTTATTCCAAGATGCATCCTGGATGTGAGACATATTCAATATTTCTTTCCCAAACCCTGCGGGTTTCATGTATTTGTGCAGACATGTCTTTTATACTGCTAGACATCTCAAGCAGGCAGTAGCATTAGAGACTATGAACCTCAGATAATCCAAAGGCATTAATATAGTTAGTTACATGTTTCAGATCTCCTATAGGTACTTCTTAAAATGTGTGTTTGAGAAGCTAGAAGTGTCTGGAGGGTGCCGTTAATTCTACAATGACTGTGATGCTGTATTGTGATGCTGTATTTTTCTTATGTAGCTGGAGATGAAAGATGGGAACCTTTCAACAAGTAATTGGGCTCTTTAGTTCTGATTCATTTTCTTCCCCAAAACACTGAATAGTCTGTTTTATGGCTTGGCTGTAAAGGTGGGCTGGTTGAATGGTGATATGAATGATCTTCACAAACCTGACAAGAATGATGAGTTGAATTGCTTGTGTTGATCTAACACATACCTCTATGATCTATATAAAACATGCAGTAGAGGGCAGTAGTATGTAAGTTAGAGAGGGTTTCTGGTAATGTTGAATGGCATCTGTGTTAATTTTACCTGAGATATGCAGGATTATAGGGAAAGAAGTTTGGTATCCAAAAAACATTTCCTATCCTGAAGCAATTGTCCTGATGCGACTCCTGCTTTTGGAGGAACTTTAAATAGCACAGCAAATATTGTTCTATTTATCATAAAAAGCAAGAAACCTCAGTTTTATCCAAACTTTAAGTAAAAGAGTGAGGCATGAATTATTTATCCACTCCACTTTACATATTCAGGTGAAACCACAAATTGTACATTGTTGTCAGAAGTCTGAGCACTTGTGGCTGTGCACCAACAATGA
The DNA here is from genome assembly GCA_025447755.1 of Corythornis vintsioides. Lineage (NCBI taxonomy): Eukaryota > Metazoa > Chordata > Aves > Coraciiformes > Alcedinidae > Corythornis > Corythornis vintsioides. The sequence goes on from JAOEGS010003479.1 coordinate 77,038, forward strand.
AGCATGCACCTGTTGTTGAATTTCCCAGGTCTGTAAGCTGTTGTTCAGATAACCACTGTAACCACTGACTCACACCTAGTAGCCTTTCTGGGGAGGCAGAATGGCTGACCAAGCTGCAATTGCATGTAAAATGAAAAATGTCACCGTATGTGAGTAAAATGTAAGTATCCACAGAGTCACTGAGCCAGATGGTAAATTCAGCTGCATGAAAATACTGTGCCTACAGGCTGAGTATTCTCATCTCTATTATTATTTTTGAAACCGTGCTGTGTCTTGAGGTAGTCAAAGGAGGATTCTGGTATAGAGCTAAGCAGTTTGATTAAGATGAGTCAGGAGCCCTGCTGTCTTAGTTGTGCTGGCAGATTTCTTTGTACTTGTATAAAAAAAGGAAAATAGAAATAGAAAATCTCACTAAATACTTAAACTATCATGACCAGAGCAGACTAAAGATGATAGAGTCTGAAAACAGAGCTGGGAGACATGGCTGGCAAGGAGTAGCAATAAGGGGACCCTATGTACTCTCAATAGATGAAACCAAAACATGGATTAGTCACCCCTGCTTTACACACTTCAGGTATGTGGAAGGATCTTTGGAAGGTGAAGACAATGCACCTTTGATTTTTCATCTCCTGTAATTATTGCAGTATGTGTCACTCTGCATTTTCTATGTTGCTGGTGTCTGTTTGCACTATTATGCCTGACTATGATACAATGAACAAAACCAACTAAAATATAAAATAGATGAACAAAACCCATCCCATTAAACATCCTTTATCTTGTTTTGGTTCCTAATTCATTGACTCAAGCACTTTCCTCCCTGCTTTCAATTCAAGCCATTTCACACTGATTCTTGTCACTGAGCCCAAGCTTCTCCCCCTCCCCACCTGCTTACATGGTTAGCAAAATTTTAGCACCTTAAGCTCAAATAAACCACCTAAAGCTAAACACTGCATGAAAATCTTCCCCACAGAAGCAAATTTATAAACAATTAAATGTTATGCACAGTTTCTTTTTGGATAGAGACCAAATGCTTCAATAATAGCAAATGAAGTTAAAGAATCCTGTGTTTTCTTAGCAGGAATGCCTATGCAAAGACAGAATTTAGCTCAGAGCTTAAGGGTGACAGGAAATCAGAAAAGAATTGAAATGCCAGAAAGGCAGCAGGAGGAAGGGGGAGGCTTGGCTGGTAGAATGATGTCTGTCAAGCTACCTTGCATTTGTATTTGCTTTGAAAATATACTTAATTGCAGAAGGAAACATCTGACTCTGCAGGAGGGGAGTAAAAACATTTCTAGCTGGAAATGTTTTTCCTGCTAGGTCAGTGGTGTCTGACCATCCTGCAGCAGAATCTGCTCAGCAAGTGCTAATTGAAAGCTCTCTGGGCTCTCAACTAGAGAGCCCTGGCCCAGCAGATGACTTCTCATGGATTGCTGAAAGGTAAAGACTGCAGCTCTCTAGGAATCCTGAAGTTATCCATTTCACAAGATCCTTAGATTCCTAGCTAAGGAATTGAAACTCACAGAAGAGCCAAATGCCTCAGTGTATTTTGCCAATTTTTTCATGTCTTCCATTTTTAAGAACACAGACCACAGTTTGTTTAACCTCCCAGTTCAGACCAGCTTGTGCAGTTCAAAGTCATCACGTTATTCCTCATTCTTTTGCCTTTGCTATTAACTTTCTGAAGCTGATCACTGATCTAGTGCCACTGAGTACAGCTGAGAAAAGGAAATAACCATCCTCCACAGTCATATGCATTGGCTGAAAAAGGAGTGTCTCCTGCTTTAAATAAGTTGTATCTGCAGCAGCTTAACAGTAGGATAAAATGTAAGTTCTAACACATGTATTTTATATGCTTATTCTCAACCTAGAAGGATTCAATCTGAAAAGTAAAATTTATCCTTTCAGGATTACAGCCTGTAGAGTTCAGATGAGGAAACAGTTTGATCCACAACAAAAGTTAGAGGCAGTTTTATCTAACATAGTTCTATGAAAAATCAGATGTCCAACTATGACAAAGTAGTAGTGATACATTAGTTTTTTTGAAAAACATAGAACAGCCAATTGCACAAGAAGAAACACTCTTGCTATGATTGTCCCCACCCAGTCCTTGTTTGTTAGATTAAAAATGTATTTAGTTTTTCAGCCAGATATCGTTTTTGTAATATTTTTAAGGTTTAACTCAACCATATTCCTGTACAATAATAACCAGAATTTGGGATGAAAGATTTGATCTACATGAAGAAATTACCTTATACTGATGTGGGCCTGTTCTTAGGCATACTTATTTAGCATCAGGCCCTTACAGAATCAAGAGAGGTTAATGGATTAGAGTAAGATAATATAAACTTGTTCTTTTCAGAAAGGTTCTTGTAAATGCTAAGTATATGTTCACTTTATTTTTTTCTGACCATTTCTGATCAATAAACAATTTAATTTGTTACAATTTCTGGTCTGCTTCTAGTTCCTGTACTCCAAATTGAGAATTGTCTGGCTTCACTCTTCAGGAGAAGCTATGGGGTGGCTCAGATTGACTTCTCAGAAATGTACAAACAGATGTTTTTTCAGAGAAGTGGCAGGTTGAAAACAGGAAATGTTATTTTATCTCCTGCCATTGGTCAAGTTTTAATAAATGGTGAGAACTGTAGTATTCACACCTGACCTATAAGGCAGAATATTGACTGAGGCAGCCTGAAGTATGCATGTCATTGATGGCTGATGAGACTTGTTACCAGGTTTTACTGCTGTTAATTCCCTGATGTTGACTTCTGTCATCTTTATTACTGTTATGAAGTAACTTCAGGGAAATGCCTTTTCTAAGCTCTGTGTGCATCACCCAGTGCACATTTAACTTCACTGGCCAGCATCCTTTGCAATGCCCTTGTTTCAAGATGCAGCAGCTAGTTTTTCCATCCTTGCCACACCACCACCTTTCTCCACATTACTGACTGCTCAGAGCTGGGGCAAAACTTGTCTCAGAACAGTTAAAAATTATGAAAGGCCAAATAATTCCAAATGGAATTAACAGGTAATTTTCAACCCACTGCATGTGTAGTTTGGGACACAGCTATAATACTCATTAACTTTTCTAAATAAGGGCCCCTGTTTCAAAGGGAGTGTGGGAAGCTCTGCACAAATGCAGTCAGTAGGAATTTGTGTGCTAACCTCCCACATTGCATTAAAATGTCCTGCACCACAGGAGGTGGCATGTAGGAGTGGGTAGACAAACTTCAGAACAGAGGAAGGTATTGAATCACATGAAAAATTCTCCTTGCTCTTTATTTATGTATTCAATGACTTGTTCCAGTTTTTACCTCCTAAGCACTCTTACTTCATTGGGTTATTTCAGTGCTGAATAGAAGTGCTACATTCTTGATGCAAACCTGTCTTTACTCCCACTTCCCCTTAAATTTAACAAGCAAAATTTCACTCAAAGATGAACCAACTCCCAAAGCAAGTTCCGAACCAAGCTTTCAGTTGTCACTATCCAGGATTCACAAATATGTACAATTTTGCTGCTATTGAATTTAAAGACATTCATATTTTATGGTAGACCAATCACATAAAACAGGAGAGATAACCAAGAGCACGAAGAGCTTGTGTATTTTACAGACAGAAATGAGAAAGGCCAATGCTGAAAATGTAATTAAAAGTGAGAAAAGGGACATGGCTTTTTTTTTTTTGGTATTAAAACCAGCTGTAACTGGAGTTAGAAAACCTCTAGTTCAGATGGACAGGTATGAAACATGAGCACTAGAGCAAGGATGAGTTTTGAGGTGGTAACAATAACTTTGATTTCTATCAGGGATTTTTTCCTATGGAATGCTGTGCAGAGCTTTAAAAATTACACCTTTCTCAGAAAAGCAGCAACAAGTTATCTGCAGTAATGGATGAAAAAGACTGGCCCATGCAAGCAGCATTATTGCAGCCACTTTTGCCTACTTGTCCAGCTAATTGCTATTCCTATTGATGTATAATGTAATTCATATAGCACACAAATAATGTAATAAAAGCTTTCAGTCAATAAGGCAAGAAATGCAACTTTGCTTCTTAGCTTGTACAGGTGGTAGAACTGCCCCAGAGCTGGCAAGTGAGTTGTTTATTGGTTAGAAAGCCATCCTAACACAATAGAGTGTTTGAATACTACGACTGCACAGCTCTAAAGGGAAGATGGATGTATGTCTATGGATTCCAGAGCAACAAAAGCATCAGGGCTGCCTGTTTGGAGAGGTGGCACTTACACCACTGACCACTGAGTGCACCTTTAAGCAGTCACAATTGATTCCATATTTTTGTGTTTGTCCTTTGACACAAAATTCCAACCCAAGATTTCTACATTTAGAAGTCCCCTTATCTTTCTGACAATTCTGTTCAGTGAGTTAGATGTGCACTGAAATAACAGGCCAAGTATAGAGGAAAGCATGTCTTAGAATTTGCTATGAAATTCTCTATTTCTGGTAATGAGCAAAACTCCTGCTTGAAAGAACTACATTTATTCCAGCAACTTATTAGATGGTATTTTAAAATTAGCTTGTGGCTTCCAAGTGAAGTTCTAGAATGGCAGGGTTTCATTATAGAGGTTTCCAAAACTAGCAATTACCCTCTTAATGAGCCTTTGATGCTATTGTTTATATTTATTATTAGATTTAGAGGGGAGACTCAAATTAGTTCAAATACAGTTGGGTGCATCTGTGCTGGCTGAAGCAGTCAACTGCTCTGAATGTGGAGTCAGACACAGTTGCCTTTTGAGAAAGATCACTGACCAGAAGAATTGCCACCTTGAAATCTCCAAAGCAAATGAGAATGCTGCTACTTTTCATATATTCATATGTGTTATATATTTTTAAAATACTATTCTCATTTTAAATCAAGCTGTCAGCTCAACAGTAGTTTAGGTTAGCTGGGATTTTAGGGAGGAAGGTGGTGTCTTTACTAGGACCACTCACTGAGTTACTTAGCCCAGGGAGGAAAGTAGCTAAGGTTCTATTCTTTATTTTAGAATTGTTAGAACCAGATATATGAGCCCGTGAGCTGAAGGAAACTTACCCTGTACCCACTGGCTAACTCCAAGTAATGGGGAACAATAAAGCACCAACTACACACTAAACTACAATATAGAAAAGACTGGCTGAGGAATTCCTGATGTTTTATTTCTATGTTGCTAATAGTAAGCAGTGTGCTTGACTCTTCACAAATAAATCCAGAGAGGTTACAAAGAGAGAAATATATATCTACCTGAAATTTGATCTGACAATAACTTGATTTTCTTTTTGTATTCTGTAATTTTATTTATAAACACACTGTAGGCAAGTTTGAAAAAAAATCAAAAGTATTTGAAGGAAAAAAAAAGGTTCATTGCTACAAATTTTTTAAAGGAAAAATAAAATAGACACATGCTGTAAAAAATGACAATGCATATCACAAATCTTAGACTTCATACTTGTCACCCAGCTAAAGCAGCATGTTAGTATCTAGTGGTCTCCATTGCCATAGCAACACGTGCTTATCAGATCAGGGGTGATTTGAAGCAGGCACCTTCCTGCAGAAACAATCTGCTAACCCTTAAATATACATCTCTAGAATTCAGGATAATTTTCCTGTGGTTTCTTTGAGAAAGGTAACATTTTTATACAGTACAAGGTATACAACTCAAGGTAATGTGCCTGATCTGAATCTGTGCAACTTGCTCTTTACTAAACCAAAGCTCTGAGGTATGTAATGCAGCTTGACAGAGAAGTAGATGATACAGGCTACAAGGTTTTCATGTAGGAAATTATAAATGAAAAGAATCAGATTTGTATGTCTATTTAATATTTATAAAATAGTACACAAACACTTGCTATCATCCTATTCCCTCTGGAGTCAACAGAGATCCCTCCCACCTTTCTGTCATCAGACAAAAAAGTTCATTCCTTTTGATCTGCCTCAGTCACAAGACACCCAAGAAGCTTTATCATCACATAAAACTGGATTGAGTGAGAGAGGGGTACAGAGTTAAGTAATTTATGCAAGTTTACATAAAAACTTGTCATGACAAATACTGTTTTGCAGTTTTGAATCAGTTATTACATTATTATTATCATCATCATCATCACATATGCTACCATTTATATTTTCATCACTGCCTAATTAAAGGAAGGGGGGCAAAAAAGCAATACAAACAAACAAACAATGCTGCACACTTTACCTGGTTCCAGGAATTCATCATGCACATGACTAAGCCTGGTATCCACTGTGGTTTAGAACCTTGGCTTGTTTTTCATCAATCAAGTGCTGCTACATTCAAAAACGTACACAGACTGAAATGTTAATGTCCCTAGAAACTGATGACTGGAAAAAGCTGAAGACTAACCACAAGTTACACTGAATGCTGCATTATTCATGCTTTTTGGTTTTACTTTTTTTCTACCAAAGTTGGATAGACTCCCTTAGTGCAGAGCAAATAAAAGATTTCCATGGAAATGTTGCCTCAGACATACATCTGTGTCTTGGAGAACTGCTAGAAACAGCTGAGATGCTCTGTATTGGTAAATTCCTCATCAGGCTGGCTCCTTTATTTCTAATAATGTATATAGTCATGAAAGACTATGCCTTTGCTTGATGCAGACAGTGCAGACAGCTTTGGTATGTTAAAATAACTCCACCTGTAGCTTCTGCTACACTAAGAAACACACTCTTAAGGCATATTTGATAGAGATTGGTAAGTAGCAGGTAACTTAGTAGCTCACAGTGTCATGTTCTTTTACCTTTGTATTAAGTAGCACAATCTGCTTTATGTGTATTTTAGTCATTATAGTAAGGCTCAGGTGCTTGGACTTAGAAAAACTACTGCTGTTTATTCATATCAGATGGTTTACAAAGTCTCCTAAGTATTAGTTGCTCAGGGAAATGTTATATCAAAAAAAGATTCTAGTAAGATGAGAGCAATTCCCATATCTATTGTTTCCTGTATCACACCTCAATGAAATCTGCCAGCTGGATCCTTTTTCTTTACATTACACACTACACAGAAGCAGAATTCAAACTAACCATGCTTTTCAATCTAAATTAACTTTCCTTAAATCTAGGCTAATATTTGGAACAATAGTTTCTCAAATATCCCGATTTGTAACCCAACTGCAATAACAAAAAATCTGTTGGGCTTATGAATCTAAAATTAATTGTATTTCTCCAATTTGTAAATAAGCTGTTAAAGGAGTCTCACACCAGAGTTGACAATTACACATTTTTTTTAGTAATGTTGATAGTTTACCTTGAAAAGGTTTTGCAACATATCAAGTGGCTCCTCTTCCTTTTTCAATATTTCTGGTATGTTCCAGCTCATGTTTTCTGTCTCTTTGTCAGTTGCTAATAAAAAAAAGAAAAAGAATTTATATCTACAGTTAAGCCACCAGCACATAATTTTCTTGGATCAAGTAACAATTCATTTTAGAAAGAGGAAATTAATTGAAAAGTTATCATCTCACTAACTTCAAAGAAAAGAACTTAATTACAGAATAATTAACATTCCATCAGTAGCTATTATGGCTGGCACTAAAACATAGTGTTTGGATAGTTCAAAACTGCATTTCAGGAAACATGTTGGACTAAAGAACACCAGGAAAGTGAGAGGAAATCCCCAGCAATGAAGCTCCATCACATACACCTAAACTATCTGCAGCAATTTCTTTAATTTACTTTTTAAAGTCTCTATCAATTTAGAGGTTCCAGTTCTTTTTCAGAGCCTGTTATGTTTAGTTACAGAGATAAAGCCTTATACTCAATGCAAAAAACCCAATCTAGCAGCAGTGCTCTGTAGGTACCAAACGAATGCAGGAGCAGCATCTAAAGCTGGAAGCAAAGGACAATTGTTTCCTATTCTTGCCAGTTTTCTTTATGGCAGTGCAGTTCCTTACATGATAGTGGTGGCAGGGAAAAGGGTAAGAGGAGAGCTAGTCAGGGAGCCACTTCAAACTGCTGAATATGCATGAGCCTGACTGCTGTCAATCACAGCACTCAGCACTGATTAGATGCAGAAAGCCTTGTGCCTTAATACATTCAAACATACTGTGATATTCCAAACTACTCTATGAAATGTGGGACATGTAAAGCATTCCAAGTTGCTATGTTAGATCACCTAAAAGGCATGTTAATGGTTAGTCAATAACCCACTAACTGTGTGAGAAAGCAATGCCCTCTGTGCTGTACCTGCTGGAAAACAACTGTCTGCTTTAGAAGGTAAAACGGAGACTCAGTCCTGGGCAGCTGCTCACTGCCATGAAAACCCTCAGCAGCACTCTGAACCAGCTGGAACAAGGTGGAACTCCAGCTGGACTGTATCCAAGTGAGCTACTAAGGCTGAGGTGGCTGCAGCATGCCACGTTTCCCTCTGCTGCATCTCCCATTGTATTTCCCACTAATACATGAAGGAGGAGAACTGGTATAAGATTTATTTTTGCTTTCTAAGCTTACTGTGTAAGCTTAGAATTTTTTTATTTTTTTAGAATTTTTTTATTACTTTCTCACTTGTTGGTTACGCATCTACTATTTGGACCAGAAATTGTTAAACACACTTTGCATTGTCAGTAACAGCAAAACCTCTCATTAGAATTCTAGCTCCCAGTCACTGTAATTACCTTTTAAAATACCCAATTTCACTCTCTCAGCTAGGTAAAATGGCAGTGGTTTCTATACCTACCATAGAGGGAACCCTAATTAGATTATTTAGAAAAAAACCTACAATTATAATGTTTACAAGGCATGATCACAGAACAGTGCAGTTTTCCATGCCAGCAATCCAATAGGTAGAAGTGTACAAAGCTGAAACTGGGTTATCACAACATCTGTAACTCCAGATGTAACTTACATATATGCAAGGTACATGTAAATCTTTAAAACAAAGAATTTCAGGATTGCCTACATTATCTACTTCCACAGATTATTTCTTCTCTTCAGATACATATTTTGGAACCTATCAAAGCATCTATCTTAAATTTATAGTTTTAGGTCTTCCAGCCTCAGGGTCTGTGGTATTACTTAAATGTATTTATTAATGAAGTTATAGTACACATGTATTTCTGCAGGAGAAAAGACCCCAACCAAGTGTCCTTGGCTCCAAAAGATCACATAGAGTATGTCTTCCAAATACCCACAAAATGTGTGTGTGCTTATTGAAGCAAAAAAAAAAAAGTACATGCACACACTGAAATGTAAATTTCATTTGCTATTCCTGTATGCCTTGGCTATAATGCAATAGCAATGTTGCTATGGGAACAGCTTCTCAACAAAATTGGGAGATCACACATGACAGGCAGCACATTTTTGGATGGTTTTTGTACATGTTATGTCAGGGTGGAGAGCAAACATGCCAAAGCAAAAGGCTAACAAAGGTTTAGATGCATTTACTGAAGATGGGAGACATGGCTTTAGCATTCACAGAATCCAAAGCTATATTCAACACTCTAATATTTTTTCTGAATAGACACCATCACTTTCTGCTTTGTGCAGTAAATGAACTACAACAGAATGAGGTACATTCCCTCCCCCCTGGCAAAACCCCTCAGTATTTCCAGTTTGCAGGTCTGGTGTTTTCTGCTGTGTGCAGTGGCAGATACAACATTTTCCTGTAAACTGGTAAGATGTAATGTTTCTATCCAGTACAGTACAGTTCAGCAGCTACATCCCCCAGAGCTCTGACACTACAAGGTACCCAGTCAGGCTGGTTAGGGACAGCTCAAGGCAGTGCCAGCTCAGCAGTATTCCAGAAGACTTTTCTGTCAATGCCTTCTTTTTATGTGCCCATTAAAATCTTATTAAAGATTTTTGTAGGTCTTGGCATAAGAAATGGTATTTCATGTCTTAATAAAACTTAATATGCATTGAAGAACTCTATAAACTATTAACTTGCATGAATAGCATCCTGTCCTAAGGTATAGAAGCCATAGTGTACTCTATGTGACATTTCAAACTGTTAGTCAGACATCAGCAGTGTCAGGAAAACATTATCTGATGGGGAAGGTAATATATTCAGCTCAGTTCTACTTTTCCAGTTTTCTGATTCCTTCTTGTTCCATGATTATTTCTCTGCATCAACATTTGCAGGAATTTGTAAGTCAAATATAGAATTTTTAAACTGCCAGCAGCTCAAGTTCCATCTGGGATCTGAACAGTCAAGCTGAGCTCCTTCTGCTACACACAATACTTACACCACCACTACCAATAAATATTGTGAAATTAGAATTCTGCAGACAGATTTTCTAATGATCTACAGGCAGAACAGAACAATTTGCTCTTTCACACTTTTAACTATTACTCTAATTATAATTCCCATAAAAACTAATTTTGTAAGGTAACACTTTTAAATCTCAGTGAATCAGAATTTTAGTCAGATAACTTTAAATCCATGTGCATACTTAATAAATATTTTAAAACTGTGAGTACCAGTGGCAGGTCTACACAAGTAGCCACTCAGGTGTATAACACCAATTTGAGTGATAGTGAATCATCTGATTCACTTTTTGGCCTTGCTCTAAGAAGCAAATTATAGCTTTTTATATGACAGTAAAGTTCATTTTTCTGTGACTTACACAGTTCTTGGTGCCTATCTGGGCTGGCTTCCTATGTAAGCTAAACAGAACCTTCCTCTTAAAGGAAGACTCCATTCATTGTGAGGAGCTGTGGGCCAAGGCCTGCTAATGGGCAGTTTACATAAACACAGAAGACTCAAATTTTCACAAAATTTAACAAGTAACAACAGTAGTGTTATAATTGGCTTATATATATACAGATAAAAGAGATTTTTGAGTTACTCTGTTTGCACTTAATGCAATCAATTAAAAAAAGATTTGGATTTTTCTACTGCATTTCAAGTGATATTAACTTTCAAATAAAATAAAGTAGTGCACTTTTGTAAGAGATACCATTTAATCTTCTCCATTTATACTCTATTATTTCAACTGCTGCTAACTCACAAAGATAGTGATTCTGCTGTTTGCCATCATAGTAAGATTACTCACTATAAAAGCCATTCCCTTTTTCAACTAGAATCAAGAGAGTTATATTTGTCTGACAAGTACTTTAAATAGTTCCCACTTCAGATCAGATGGCTGCCAGACCACAAACCAAGCTGCTTCTACACTGCTCTGCCTGAAACTGTTAAAACATGAGGCTACTTGAGAGAATTGACACAATACAGAAAATAAATATCAGAAACACAAAGAGCTTGAATATAGTGAGCCTCTACATTTCTCCCTCTAACAATGACTTATCCTTATTTGAGTTACTGCATGAGAAGGGGGGAAAAAAAGGACCAGTTATTAATAAAATCAAGTTTGTAAAAGGACTTGAACACCAAAATAGCTTCTAAGTATGTTCTCAGATGCCAACAACTGCCTGACATACCCAACACCCTATCAAACAGGGAATGTCTGTTTCTGTAATGAATTCAGATTCCTCAAGAAGTGCTAAAATGAATTTTTGGTGGTTGTTTTGAAGATCAGGCTCACTAAGAAATAAGACATTCCTTTCAAAGTAGCAAGGCTCTGTTCATTTTCTTAAAATAACAATTTTGAAACTTTTCAATATATGCATTTTAGCAGGATGATTTCAGAAGTTCATATGAATTATTTTTTTTTTTACTTAAATTTTCCAGTGTAACATTACTTACCCACTGGCACTGCCCTTTGGCTTTTAGAGGGAAGGTTCAGCTCTTATCAAAGCAAGAATGATTTAAGATGGATGTGGTGAAGTATTACAAGTTCTTTTCCAGGTGTAATCAGAATCCTAAGAGTACTGCAGAACATCACTATGGGGGTGGATTTCAATCCATCTCTCTTGAATATATCAACATGTAATCTCTTCAAACCATTATCCCTGTTTCTTAGAATTGAAATTCATACATAATTTAAAATGGATGCTCACCAAATTACCATTTTTTTAGTTAAATCCTCGATGTGGATAGCTGACAAAAAGTGTAAGTTATGGCTGTTTACTGAACACTGAGGATATATAGCATAGCATCCAACAAAAAAGACACTTTCTAGTCCTGAGTCAGTGAAGGAAATAAACACATTTAAAACTTTTACTGAAATAGGTATTAGGAAACATTTTTAAGTTTTACTTTAACTTTTGACACTCTCCCCTCAATACAAAAGTCTTACCATGTTTTTTAAGCAACATTGCACATTAAAGCATGGAATCCCACCCATGTTTGTATGATAGGAGTAAGCCAATGTTGGCATATCCAGCTGATGACAAGGACATTGCATTACAAAAAGTGTTCTATAAGTACTCCTTACAATATCCCTGGGGATATTGATTTCTTCCCTACATAGCCAAATGCATTTAGAAGCCCTTCAAAGTCTGTTTCTCTTTGTAATTTAACTTCTTTGTAAATAGAAGTTAAAGTGCATACTCTTAGAAAGGACACTGCAGGCACCACCATCACCAGAGGCATAAACACTGAAGTGCCTGCTTGTAACCAGGAGCAGTTTCTGGAGAGCTGTGTCCCCACAGGCAGCAGGGGAAACTGAAGGGCACTAGATGGCAAAGATTCAAATAAACAGTGAGCAAAACCAGAAGTAAACACTGCCTCTTCACTCTGCTGTATAAACACAGTATATTCCTGAACACCTCATATTTCAGAAGACCCAGTGACTCTCACATTGTCCTGTTGGTGAAACTCCTGTCAGGATTTGGCAGCGTTCTGCTCCTTTTGGGGACTTGAACACTAGGTGGCAGATCACACCATGAAATGTGGAATGAATGCTAAGCAAACACTGCTTGCACCAGACCACACTAGTCATTTTAAAATCTCCTTGCACCAGTTGAGTAAGAGTTCCATATCAGCTCCTTTTCTTACTTTCATAAGGTTCTCGGTTTTTTCCTTTGATTCTGTTTTTCATGGGTGGCTGAAGGATGGAGAGATATTATTAAATACACTTGGTCCCCTTGTGAAAAAGGCCCTTGAAAAACACAGTATTCATACAGTATTCATAGGTAGATGTTTCTCTTCAATTTACTACCAAATTAATCCTTGCAGGTTATATTATGGTGCATAACAGATAATCTAACCATGCAGGTTACACTACCTGTTACATTAACCAACACTGAAATAAGGTTCAATAACCAGAGGAGGGTGGTAAAAATTTGATTTCTTTTTTTTCATATTAAAAGTTTGTAAGACTCTAAAATTAAGCTGTAGTTCTCCAATCCTAATTTTTCCATAAACAATGTCAGATAACTTACAGACAAAATAAACACAAAGCTCAGAATCTAAGCATAGTTTTCAAATGTTGCCCCAATCAATCACCATAATATACACACTCATACACATGGCATGTAAATAAAAATAATTACTGAGTAAAATAATATATATCATAAATACATTTATTTTTTTCCACACATGAAAAAAGGTTTTCACTTTATTGCATGGAAAACGTATCAGAACCTAGTTGTATTTAATTAACCTGATAAATGAATTTCACCTTGCGTCTTACAGAAATATAATTATTTCTCAATATATTATTTCATTTATTACTCTGGAGCTATTTACATCATGTCTATGTGTCTTATGATTTTGTGAGATTTTTTTTTTTCTTTAAAATACAACTGCTGGTAGAATTCCCATATATTTTTCTGTGAGATATCCAGTTTTCAAAGTATTTACATTAAAATAAAATGTATCCTTTATCTCCCAGCCTGCCTTCATTCACTAGCTTCCCCACAGACCTGGGCAGCCCACTTAGATTTCATAATATGGAAAAAAAATATTATAAAGATACTAATAAACTCTGAGAAAAAAAATAACTATAATGAAAATAATAAATTCTGGTTTAAGGATATTTGCCAGTTCAAGGAATATGAGATCAATATCCTCTGAAAGCTCAGAATTCATGGACTACACATCCACAATCACCTAGCTGGAACATGGAAGTTTTTTACAGTGCAGGATGCCATTTAGACATTTCAATGTTTACCTGCATAAACAGATGTTATGATCAGACATATCAATTAAATGCAGCAGACATGCATCATAATAAACACACAGCGAGTCTTCCCATACAGTTATCCACTGATGGAAATTCCTTAACTTACTGCTCTTTTCTCTCATTTACCTTCTTTCTCCATTAAAAAGCCAAGATTCCTGTCCCCAAAATGCAAATTTATTTGTGCAGTTGTACTCCCCACGTCACAGCCCTGCCCTGCCAGCATAATTTTTAACCTTTTTGAATCTCAAAGGATTCAGTGGTGAAAGCTGCACTGCTCCAGGTTTGGAGCTTTCTAGGCAAGCAGCATATTTAATTCACAAGGCAACTACTAAGTGTATTTTTAGATCTATAAATAAATATCTATGATTCACCTAGGTATTGTATTAGTTATGCATGCTTGCCAAAAAACCTTAAAATTAGACCCGTATTTCATGTGCCTTATAACAACTTGAAAATATTTAAGTAGGAAACTAGCTGGCAGACTATTTTAAGCCACACTGATTACTTTAAAAAAAATATAAATCTGTCCCTAAGAATAAAAAAAGAGACCATCTCCTTTCAAAGTCAGAGATAAAGAAAGATCTTGTAGGGAAATCATTCAGGCAGTGGAAAATAATGCTTGTAGTTCCTCTCATGTAAAGACAAGGGAATGAAGGATAGGACATGGGACAAAATCTAATATTTTTCTGGAGAAGAAAAATAATTTTAAGAACTATGTTTCATCTAAACTGAGACCAAAACCTAAAATGTTTTCAATGACAATGTAATTGCAAGACAGAGAAGTTCTATGGTTGCCATGGTTGCCTTCAAATGCCTTCATATGCTCCCCTTCCTTTATATTTAATCTTATCTCTGAACTAACTCAGAATTTATCTCTGTTGCTGCCCTATCAGCCATTTTTCTTCAGAAGCCTATTCCACTGCTTAATCTATTAAACTAGTAAATTCAGACAACCTTGGGATAATAAATCTCACTGTTCAGCATTTCAATTCAACATTTTACTGGTGGAAAACAAGACTCTACAAGAGTTTTTAACATCTAGCTCCTTTGCTGTGCAAAAAGTAACTGCTCAACAGTGACAGTCTTGCTAATGTTCTTAGCATGATTTCAGTTCTCTCTGGGTAGATACCCAGACTGCTCTCTAGCTGTATAATGGGATTTTTTCCACTAACACTAGAAAAAAAAAAAGCCCATGGTGCTCTAAGGATAGTTAGGCAACCAACATACTAACCATAGCTATTTTGGTAGCAATAGAACCTTACAAAAATGTGAGCTCACAGAGATAATGTGGTTAAAATGGTATCATTCAAGGAGGTGAAATCATCAAAAATAGCTTTCCCTCAAACACAGTAATCAGCCTTGTATTTGTATGTTGAAATTACAGGGAGTTTTGCATTGCAAACAACTTTGTGGCAAACTGAAAATAGAGGCTTTTTTCCCCTTCCCAATGCATAAAGGCTGACTGATGTTGTCCTTTTGGTAGAAGGAACTTTCCTCTGTCTTTCAAACAAAACGATCCCTTAGTAAAGGTGTTGGGACTCTGAAATGACAAAACAGTCACTGGGATGTCATCTATAAATAACCTCTCTCCTGACATACTGCTGGGGCTATCCAGCATGAGCCCTTGAATTCTATTATTTTTAAAGAAAGGTGCTGGCTTGTACTGCCCATCAGTGGGGCTGAGTTGTCAACAACTATTCAGACAGTTTAGTTTTAGTGTGTGCCCTTCTTCTCTGTGATTTAAGGGGCAAAATGAAGCTGGGAGGTTGGTCAGCTTCCTCAAGGGTCATGGTCACTGTTGGGTTGTCACAGTGTCAGGGTGTTTTTCACATATTTCATATAGAAATTATGCTTTAATTGCAGCATTATGTCCTAGGATTGGACAAATCAAATACAAATAATATGCCTTAGGGAGATCTAGCTCTAATTTTAGAATCCAGATACTTATGGCTACTAAGATGCCAATTATCAATCAGCTTGAGAAGACTTCATCTTACTTGGGTAATTCTAGTTAGTTAAAAACAAAATCTAAGTATCCAAAAAGATTCAGAGATAATAACAGTCCTGGACTAATAACATACTCCTGCACTGTAAGGACAGCAGTTTGTGGACAACTACCACTAAGGTCACTGTAGTTTCATCCAGTAGCACAACCTTATGTGCAAACCTTAAATAGCAAAGAACAAAGAACATGAAACTCAACAACCAGATTAAAAAGCCACTCTTTCAAAAATCACTGGAACTGTGTGCTTTGTACTTTTCCATTTCAAGCCCAGATTTTCAGCCTTCTGTTAGCAATCAAAGTTTACATTTATAGGGAGAGATTTTGCAAGGAAGTTTGCAGTTTCCATTTAGGAGAGGAAAGAAAGTAGCTACATTTCCTAAAAGGCTGATCAACCAGCAAGTTACAATCAGTTTATGTATTTTTAAAATATCACTGTCTAATTTTAGAGTCTACGTTTGAATTAAGCTCTTGTGAGATATGTTCTTTGATTCAGTGAAGAATAGCTATTTGAAACCCATTTTCCTTTAAAGCATAGCTGTAAAACCCTAGAAGCATTCCAAGCAAGCTGCCATGGAGTTCCTCAGTGCAAGGCCAGCCCTGCAATGCCTGTGCTGCAGAACCACTCTATTTGCAGCTACAAAAGCCCCATGGATTTGCCAGCACAGAAGTAGAGACTCGTGGCATGACAATTAGGTGTGCTCATTAGCTCTGCATCCTAAATAAACACTAAGATAATGAAAGATCTGGTGGATTCATCCTGGTGAAGCCAATTTCTGTCGTACATTGTGAAGAGTGGATTTCTTTCTAACATTCCATGGGTATAAATCAGCAAAAACCAAAAGCTGTAATGTTGATCACAGTGCAAAGGTGATTGAGGAGGAAATAAAAGAAGTCAATGTACGTGCTTGGATTAGGAATCTGTTCACAGTAGCAGACAGAATACTTTTTAATTAATAAACCCCACATACCCAAAACTGATGCTTATACATCATCTGTTCTTTGCACAACAAACTGAAATAAAACATTCAAAATGCTATGGAATCAAAAAGAAGATCTTAGGTTAATATCATTTCAGCAAGTACATGCATGATCATCATGATGAACAACTGGAATTTGGATAAACACTCTAAATTCTTTACCTTTTAGAGGGAAACCTATTTCTCCTGCTCAGTTTCAAAGCACTACGTATACTGCAGACAAACTTATCAAATAAATTTGACTTACCAGAGAATAAAAATGAGTCAGATAAAGGCCTGCATCCCCAACTTGAGTAGTCTGAAGTTTCCCAAAAAAGCATTCCCGAAAAGACAGTTTGCATTCTAGGGACAAGTAGGCCCCATAGATCTTGTCTAAGAACAACACTTCTCAAACTCATGGTATTAAATCAAGCTTCCTACTAATCCTACACTGCACAATGCAGTTCTCTTCTACCCTATCTGAATTTATCTCAGACTTCTGAGGAAATAAAGCTAAGAGCAGGGGGCTACTGTCACTCAAGAGTGTACTTCATGCAGCTATGAAATTGCTGAGTACTTTCTTTTAGTGTGTTTCAATTTAACTTTACAAACTGTTATCCATTTTCTTGCACTCATTGCAGATTACATATTTAAAACACATTATATTCTCCCACTGAAGAATTAATTGTTCTCATTTCTTTTTCCTAAAATAAATTGAAGTTGAAGTACATTGTTATTATGCATGTCTAGGAAAGCAGAACACATAGGTCTAGAACTTTTAAGTGCTCTTTCCCTAATTAAGTTATTCAGATGAAGTTGAAAACTTTCACTTAGGAATTTGCAGAAAGATATTGCTATGGCAACGTTAGAGAAGTGAGTACAATTTTTGGAAAGCTTCATTATCCAGACTTTTTGCAGCATCAGAAGCCAGCAGTTCAGTTCTGGGACCCAGTGCTGCTTATCACAGGCAAGAATAAGGGATTAAAAGAACTGCACAAGGTGCTCTGCTGGATACTGCAGATGTTCACACTTTTCATACTGGCCTAGAAATAAACTAGAACTCCAAGGTAAAGCATTTAGGACTGCAATGAGCAGACTACCAATGTCCTTCTCAAAAAAATGTCACCTCTCTTAGTGTAGAACAGCATGGAAATGCCAGCAGGAGAGGTAGACATTGTAAAGTCTGCCATTCTTTGAGATGTTGGAAGTTTACAGACCAGTACTTACAAAATTAGATGTCCAGTGAAAATCACTAGAGTAAGCCAGACTGAACTCCATTTCATTTTGCAGAGCAAAACATTTCCAGTAATTCTCTTTGAAGGTTTACATAAACAGGAACCATTTGCTCAAGAAAAATGATATCTCTTTAAGTGCCATAAATTCCCAGTGTCATCTTATCCACAGCGAAATGCAAATGAATACATTTAAATATCTAATACCAGAAAAATACTTTACTTAGACATATGTCAACTATACCAGGCTTAACTGAATACCATATGCCATGAAGATACGAATTGAATTCACATGCATATGCAAGTAGTGTGACATTCTGGTTTTATATCAAATTAATACTTGTAAAGGATGTTGAAGAAATAGTGGAGCAAGAGTAAGAATCAGATTATTAGCTTTTGGCATTCTCATTCCTTAAATTTAAAAATATTTTCCTCTTTCACAGGTCTATATAATTTAAGAATTAATTCTTATAAAGAATGGAAAACAAGATTATGGATAAACAAAGACATAAGGAAGATTCAGAAATAGATTCAATTTAATACAAACCTACCAGGTCAAAGCAACCCTAGAGTTAATTTAAAATTCTTATGCTTAAAACCACAGAAAGGAAGTTTCCAGTTACACTGAAAGCTGTGCCATCCAATGGTTACTGGGACTCAGGAAAGGCTGGAAAACTTGGCTCTTCCATGTACCTTTTAGAAGCTGGTGCAGCTGCCCTGAATGAAGCATTTCCCTCCTTGACTTTTGGAAACTAGAACCTCAGTCTTGCACTTTATTTACTGAGCTTTCTCTACTTGTTCATCACTGAAGGCTGTCATTAGAGATTCTCTCTGCAGTTCCATGCCAAAAGGCTGAACTATTTCTGAACCTCTGTAGCAGCAGAGGTTAAACAGGGATAGTAATAGAAATTCCTGGCTAAGAGAAATGAATACTACTAATAGAAATTAACATTCAGGATCTTGAGCACAATTCTTTAGGCAAACAAGCGTGAACTGCAAATATTATGTTAGTCCTAGATGATCATACCCATCAGAATAAAATAAGATGTGATTATTTTTATTTTTTAAAATTTTCTATTCCAAATGGCCATCTAGTTTGAAAAGGATCCTGGTCCCAGATTATCTCTACAATCTTCCAAAAGCAGAAGGCTTCCTTAAGGTGTCTTCACAAAGTGAAGTGCAGTTTACTTTTTGCACTGCTATTTGTTTATGAAGGATCAGTGGCTACATGATTACATATCTTTGCATTTCTATCAATATGGGGAGAAAACCTGGAATATGTCTCAATGATGGCACTAGCTGTGTACTGGCATGAAGAATCTTACAGTCTAAGAACTGCATGAACCAAAAGATTTTCAGCAAATAGAAAACTGTCACTCCAATATAAAATCAATCTGGTACATACTTAAGTGCTAACTAAAATCAGACATATTCAGCTATTAATTTTGCCTTGATAAAAAGCACAGTGATGACCTACCCTTCCCATAGCTCTTCTTCAGTTTGCTGCTTATCACAACACACTGTTCATTAACGTAAAGTAATAAATCTCTCTACAATCATATTTTATTAATGCACAGCTGTATATGGGAACAGGGTTAACCACCATTATGATCCTTAAGCTTTTTTATGGTAGGACAATATCTGGCTTAAAAAGCAATGTGTGCTCACAAGTGTTTGTAGCTTAACTATTTAATCTTATATATTCTTTGTTCCAATTGTGACTCAGAAGAGGAACTGTGTTAGGTGGATTTAAAGTGTGTCTCTCTTTACATGAACAAAATCAGTCATCTTCATTCTTTCCATTCTATTTAATTAGTTTCCTTTCTTGCTCTGGTGTCAATCCCATCATCTGCTAATTCACATGTGATGTACAATCTGACTTACAAACCACCAGATTTATTTTGATACAACTATTTATTGTATAAATCTAGATGCTAGAAATATTCTGCATTTTTAATCTTACCTAACCTTTCTGAAAAGCCCAGTTGAATCCTCTTACAAATGGAGATAATATTTATTGAATATTTCAGACAGAATAAAATGTCTACTTATAATCTAAAATTAAATTATTTGCAGTTTTTAAAGAAGTACCTCCGTGCTTATTACTATAACTGCAGGTACAGAAAAGATATATTTCTAATTTTGAAATGCACAATATAAAAAAAATTTAGAACACCCATACACTTAAAAAAATGCAGTTGAACCAGCAGTGTAAGTCTGGGCTTAGAAAGGGATGTTAAGATACAGTATGATGTCATATTTTATGCTCTACTGCAATGAAATGAATTTTTTTAAAATGAGCTGGAGGTTAAAACTTCTCTGACATGTGGTTATAGACACCCCTGGAATTACAATAAATTATAATCATGAACCTTAATTAAAAAAAAATCTATAAATCCAAGATAACAATTAATTACTACACCCAAAGAAGGAACAGCATGCGACTCAATAGGATATTTTAGCACAGAGTTAGAATTCAGTTCTTCTTTATCTGATCATCTCTCCTACATGCAAGGAAAGACCAACAGACATGGATTACTGTCACACTCCTGAAGCTCTAGGTACCTTGATGAGATATTCCATAATCCTTTACTCATAGCAGAGATGATCCCAGCTCGAGTGGCTCATAGAAGCTCTCTATATATTTAGCACATAATGAGGAAAGAGGTTTTGGGCGAGACAAGGATGTGCAGAGAGGGAAGGTGGTAAATTATTCAATGCTTCAAGAATTATGCCTGTTACTAAATGACTGCACAGTTAACTCAGGAACTCTGCTCTCTTGACAAGTCTATATTATAATATTCTACTTGATAAGTATCCATAAAGATACATCCTCCAAATCCTAGCCAGGATTGATCAACATATTGCTACAGCTTTCCTGCTACTGCTAAACCAACTAGATGAATGCCAGCTTGGATAGGCTTCAAATGCTGCAATGTAATAAACATACCCACAAGTAATCTCTTACAGACTTTTGACACCTCAACCTGCTTCTGAAGACAAAAGCTCAGAACGTGTAACTGTTCTATCATATGGTACTTTTAAGTCAGACCAGATGGCAAAACAATTTAAAAAATGTTGACTTGATAAAGCCCTCCCTTTATTCTCTCAATTTTTTGCAAAGCCTCCACTTAAAGTTTATTTGTAATAAACAGAAAAGGAAGACTCTGTGTCAAAGATCAATAATTTGTGTATGTCTCTACAAAAGAGAATACTCAAATGACAAAATCATCATTACAGATTGACTGGATGTTGTGCAGCTTGCTTTTTTTGTGCTGGTAAAGCATATCTAACCTTTACTTCTGTCAAGTATGTGCATCCTCTTAAACTGTGAATTCCTGCTCCTTGTAAAACTGCAGAAATAAAAAAAAATGGTCATATTCTACTTTCTTAAGGTCATAACATACAATGTCACTCCTGTTACTATAGAAACAGAGTGGCTTTCATCAGTGTAATGCATGCAGCGATAATTGTTTTTATTTCAGTCTATGGATAGGTAGTTAATGGTGCCAGCTGCAGTTAGCACAGACACAGACTATTGTCAGCTAAGCACAAAGCTGCTGTCTCCTGGACTGTCACTATGAGCTTTCCTAACCATCAGCAATTCCCAGGGGAACATTCAGGCAGAAGGAAGAGCTGCTCACAGGCCTTCCTTCCATGGTTGAAACAGAATTCCCTGCAGGAATTATGTTTTCATATGAAAAACAAATAAAGCAAGCACAGCACAGAGCTCCTTCAGATTGTCCAGTCAGGCCACTGCAGAAAACCTGGTTTCTGCATGGCAGTCTGTAAGATTGGGCTTCTCCTGCAGTGCAGAATGACAACTGCACGCTATGGATGCACATTCAGCTCATCAGGAAGGTGATCCATTCCCAGTTTGCCACTTTTGAGACAACTGCTGGAGCACTGTGTCCTGTTTTGGACACTTAGTATTGCAAGATGACAGATTGGCAGAAGCTTAGTGGGATGACTGGGGGCTTGAAGCACATGACATAAGGAGAGGTACAAGATTTATCAGCTTTAAGAAGACTCAGGGGGAACTTCAACTACCCAGTGACAAGGTATAGAGAAAATGCAGCCAGGCTCTTCCTGGAGAAGAAGGGACAACAGATCCAGCTTGGAACATGAAAAGTTTCAGGCAGATCAAGCCCCATTTTTTAGCACAATGGTGGTAAAACAGCAGAACAGGAACAGGCTGCTTGGCAAAGTGATGGAATCTCCATTTGTGGAGCTAAAAGAAGTCTTCTGAATGGCATCTAGGTGACCCTGCCTGAACAGGGAGCTGGGCAAGATGACCTCCATCAGTCCCTTCCAATCCAAACCATCCTATGATTCTCTGACAGTTGTACACATTTGGTTTGATGTCCACCACAGCTTCAGATTGATCTATCAGAACTGTGACTTATATTAAAACTATTGTTACAACTTTTACTAAGATTTGGCTTGAACCATGAAAGATTTCTTCCCAGTTATTCTCATTTTATGTTAATTTGGTTATAATGAATAGAAGTTATGGAGAATATTATCTCCTTGTAAGAGATGCAGCTAATGTGTAATTTAAATATGAATTAGTTTATTCTTTATAAAGAAAACTGCAATGCTAAAATGTAAATTAGCCAAGCAGGCAGTTATTTTTCTTAAAATTGAGGTGCTTAAAATCAACAACTACAGGTTAATGAAAAAAACCACTATTTTTTGTACTTAGCCTTCCTTGCTCAACACCATTAAGTATATATTGTACACAGGATTATAGTTCTTTCTAACGTACGTCTGTGCAATTTGGTACCAAAGATGTCTCAGAAACAAATAATACTATATGAAAAGAAACTGTTTTTTCTTCTCAATTTGCCCAATTTAGAAATGACAAAAATGCTGTAGAATTAGAGCAGTGTGTCATCAAAACCAGACATCTATGCAAAGTATGATGAAAACTGAATTATGAGTAGAATTATACTTGGAAACGTCTGTTTAGAGGTCCCATCTGTGAACACAGCAAATTTTAACAGGCAAAATGTTGATTTGTGAATACCAGTAATGCCATTAGCTGTTGCTGGACAAGTAATACAGTCAGCAAACCACTTAACTCCTGTACAGTTCTTTCATTCATAATTTCCCCTCAGATCCTAAGGAGTGTAGCAAAGAAATTCTTAGTCATGAGGCTCTACGTAGCAAATCCCTGCGTGTCTCTTATACTGAGGTTTTCCCAATTCCTCTGGGATTCCTCACTCTGTTATTCATATATATGCACATACGTACCCTACTTATTTTGTATTTAGGTCACAACAGCTACACACACACAGCAGCACCAAGCGGGTCACCATATGTCCCAAAATTCCACATGTTTGCCTGTACATTCCAAAACGTATTTGATTTAATGCAATAAGCATATGCATTTGCTCAGAAATACAGTAACTGCAACTATCATTTTATCATTTATTAGCAACAGATTAAGCCCAGTCTTTTGGGATACATTAGGATGACTGCACGTGTGCTGCACAACACATACACATGTACAACTTCCTAGTAAATCTCACACAAATACGATAGCCTGGTATTTTCTGAACCTTTTTTTTTTCCCCCCCTTTTTTTTGGCAGTCAGCCAGACTGGAAAGATTCTGCTGCAGCCCTATAAGTTATATTTGGTAATAGCTCACTTCCCAGTAAGTACATATAAAATTATGTGAGAGGCAAAACAAGGTTGTAATTCTCAGTTATTTGAAAAGAACCCAGTAGCAAGAAACCCAACAGTGTTCTCTGTAAATGTGGCTTGCTGCAGAAAGTTGGAAATGCCTGGGACTATGATTCCTGTTCTTTGGGCCCTGGAACATTTGCCCACAAACTAACTGGCTCATTTGCTCAGGCCAGGCATTGAGCTGTGACTTGGAACAGAAACAAAGTATGATCAGTGAAGATGAGTTGACTGGATTTTGGTTTGTTGTTTGTTTGGGGGTTTTTTTGGTTGGTTTTTCTTTTTTCTTTTTTTTTATGTTTGGGGTTTTTGTTTTTTTGTTTTTTAGCAAGAGTCTGCTTTGAGCAAGTATAGATAAAATATATAGACCATAATAGGAAGAGAGTAATTTAACAACTCCCTTTGTCACGGACAGATATCTGATAAATACTTCCCCTTCGTTAAGAATTCTACAGTATGTGACAATATACTATTTTCTACATTGAACTTAATCAGAATGCACAACGTGGAAAAAAGAAATAGGAACTCTAGGTAAGAACAGATATCATCCAGTGATATAAAGCACAGCAGTCCAATTAGAATTTGGACAGCAATACTCTATCAAAAGTGTCATTCTTTTCACATTCCAAATATCAAGTAGTGATTTTTGGTATTTCAGACCCTTGTACTGCAGCTACAGCAGTGCTCAGGCACACACACCTCATCTACAGCTATCCATAGAACAGCAGGGCAAGTGCCCATCCTCCAAGGCAGAATGAAACAGAAGCATGTAAAAAACACCAGTAAGTTTTTAAGACAA
Source organism: Corythornis vintsioides (assembly GCA_025447755.1). Taxonomy (NCBI): domain Eukaryota; kingdom Metazoa; phylum Chordata; class Aves; order Coraciiformes; family Alcedinidae; genus Corythornis; species Corythornis vintsioides. The sequence continues at coordinate 101,683 of JAOEGS010003479.1, forward strand.
GTAATCTATGCAATTAGATGAACTATAAAATCATACAAAGCTGAATAAACTCAACAACAAACCACTTGGAAAAAATGTACTGCTCGTTTTTTTTAACTACTTATCTATTTGATCTGATTTCAGGAAAAGTAGGTGAGAGAATATTCATCTTTGATAGAGTTAATTAAATATGCAGAGAGATTATCCTGACATATTTTTGATTTCCTTCCACTACATGGAACATGCCTGCTCACACAGGGTCCCCTCTAGCTGGTTCCCAGGTCAGTGTCCAGACAGCTCTGGAGCATCTCTGGGGATGGAGACTCCACCTCTGGCCAACCTGTTCTGGTGCCTGGTCACCCACACAGTAAAACAAGTGTTTCCTCATGTTCAGACATGTTCATGTTTCCTCCTGTGTTTCAGGTTGCACTCACTGACTCTCATCGTGTCACTGGGAGCACAGAAAAGAGCCTGGATTCACCTTGTGTACACTCTCCCTTCAGAGATTTATGCCCATGGATGAGGTGCCCCCTGAGCCTTCTCTCTTCCAGGCTGAACAGTTCCAGCTCTCTTTTGTTCAAAGGAGAGAGGCTGCAGTCCCTTATCCATCTTTGTGGTTATTGGTTGGACTTTCTCCAGTAGCTTCATCTCCCTTGTAGTGGGCAGCCCAGAATCAAACACAGCTTGCCAGGTGTGGCCTCTCCAGTGCTGAGAACAGGCACTTAGTGATCATTCATTTCTCAACACACACTTCAATGGGAGATAAATAGTCTATAGATCCTTCACTCATTTCTATCCATAAGTAAATTTCTAGAGCTCGCAGTACACTTAATAGAACATTTTAGACATTAATATGGAATATTTCCAAGCCACTCTCCCTTAGGATATATGTATAGCTATCAGACAGGGGTTTGAGAGACAGGATATTATTTATTAACAACATTTTAATGTAGTCTGCCTTGTTCAGCAAAGCTAATTTGATCTGGAAGAAACCTTTCCCCATCAGTTCTTAAAATGATTCAGGTAATATTCAGTCTGATCAAAAGACTGGCCAATTTCCTCCTGACCACATCCTTCTCTGCTCTGGCAGTGAATGCAGTGAAATACAAGCCTGCAGGCACATGCAGGAGTAAAAATATTTTTAGATTTTTAATCCCCTGGCTGGATACAGCCATATTAAATATAGATTACCTTTTATGACTGGAGATAAAACTGAATGAAAGAAGGAAAAATGTCACTGAATAAGAAAGAAGTATGGCAATGAAGGTAGATCACGTCCTGCAGATAATACAAGAGACAGCTAATGTTTATGTTCATCATATTAAGCAGAACAATGAAGACAGTATTTCTGTCTATAATATAATTTAATATTAATAATTTATAAATATATTCTTACTCTAATTGTATGCCTGAACCATCGCTGAATTTACAGGGCCTTGTTTTTAACAGTCCTCTGTACAAAATGAGATTTAAGCCCTGCAACCTCCACTGACATAGAAAGAATATGTAACAGTTTTCCAGTTGAAAAAAAAATCTGAAAACTCAGTGATATTTGTAATAAATTTATAAAACTTCATTTTATAAAACTTGGCCAGCCATGCAAAATGAACCAATACTGTTTTGGTGAAGGATTCAGAATACAGATGATTATTGCAAAGAGTATGACAAGCTGATCTTTCAATTAAGCATTCACTGTACTGGTACAGCCAACAAGTTAGAGCTTTCCTGTTATAATTTAAAATACATTCATTTGTCTTTGCATTGAGGCTTCAGGATATGTTTGTTATGGATAAAATTTCTATTTTCTAGAAGTGTATTTGGCTTTAATACGGAACTAGAGATCAAGCAAATAATTCAGTCTTCACTGTGAAGTAGTTGCTTAGTCATATGTCATGAGTTAAGTGAGATGAAACTGTTCAGCTGTAGTGAGGAGTGATTGCTGGGAAGGACTGTTGTGAAAATTGTTTTGACTACACACTTAACAGTTTAGCAGTAGACAGGGAGAAAAACGTAAAATCCTATGTTTTAAAGATTACCTCCAATTTATCCCATTTATACGAAGATTAGTGTAGCCAAACATTTCTGCCTGGAGCAGATTTCATATAGGATGCATTGAGGAAAAAGGAGGTTTTCCAAATGATGGCTCACACTATTCATGTCTTTTTCAGTAGTAGCAGCAAACCTTTTCTGTGAAAATGTTTGACTAGCCCAGAATCCAAATCCACTGGAGCTAATCTGGAAAGTTCATTTCATTTATAAATCTAAATTTTTCTTTAATAAGTTAAGGACATATATTGAAACCCAAGGGCAGAGACAAAGGGAAAAGAAAATATCAACTCCCCACCTTTAGCAGACATTTTTCTGATGTGGTAAACATAAATCTGTCATCTGGTACAGGAAGAAATGGAACTACTGCATTTGTATAGCAGTAATAACAAGGTGCCTAACCGGGCAGCCAATGGCATGCCAAAAGTACTGCATTTAGGAAAAAAACATTCTTTGATTTTTTTTTTTTTTTTAAAAGAATCTTACTTTGTGGTTGGTCTTTTTTACCGAAATAGCTCTTTCCCCAAAATGGCACAGCACACATCTGAAACACAGATCAACCAGGAGACTGGAAAAGTTCATAGTGGATACAGCTCTGGCTAGAGTTTCCTACAGAATAAACACTACTGCTTAGAGTGGCTGAATTTAAGGTCTCTGCTCCAAAAATAGTGCAGAATTCCAGCTTTGCCTATTGCACAGAAGTAAAAAACATTCAAGTTCAACATCATTCTGCTGATAAAAAGGCTCTATATTAGGGTTGAAACTCCACATTAAAGTGTAATGCTAATTTTTGTAAAGTAAGAATCATTAAAAAGTACTGAAGTGTCTATTACTGGGATCACTCACACCACAGTGTTGGAAATAATTTTAACTCATAGTTCTATTTCTGGATCCTTCTTTTTCTCCATTTGATATTTTGAAATTGTTCACAGCTGAAAGATGAAACCAAAACCAGCCCTGAAATAATTGTCTATGTAGATGAGAGATGGCCAAACTGAGCTCTAAGAAATCAAGAAGAGCACAGTAAGCAAACGAAGACCATTTGATTATAGAGGGTCAGACTTGCTGATGTTTGATCAAATGTTAAACATTCTCCTAGAAAAACCTTTAAACTTGTGGAAAGTTTCAATACATTACAGTATATTAAATACAGAGCAGAATCCTTCACCCTTGATACTAAGCAGCCTCTGCAGAATTCCTCTCAAATGTCTCTATAGCTAACACAGCATCTTGGAAGAATTCTCTCCTAGTTTCATCATTTTCCCTAAGAGTCTCAGCACAGTAAAATTATTCCAGTTTCCAATGGTCTCTGCCCAGCTCTTGAGTGCTCAATTCATTTTCCAGATACTGCTATTTTATCCCTTCTCTTACTGTTAGAGCATCTTCTATCACTGTCTGCCTGAGGGGAGGTTCATTTGAAAACCTTACCAGTTATGAGAAACATCATCATGTTCGTATTCAACACTGGTAGGAAGCAGCTGGAGGCAGGAGACAGGCACTGGCTCATTCCAGGGCTGAATGTGATACTTGGTGTTTACATTAATTGTTTCACCATTTCAAACAAATGTTTATTTAAAGCTGATTGAGGTAAGAGCTGACACAGTGTGCCATTTATATCATCAGTGACTTTGCCACTCCATCTCAGCAGGTTTTACTTTGAAGAAGCAAAAATAGCTTCATCAGAAACAGAAAGAAAATCTTAAAGCTCTGGTTAATCAGCAGCAGTCTGTGAGGAAAACGGCAAAGTAATGAAATCTCCACTTCTGAATAATTTTGGGAAGCAGTGAGATTCCAGCATAAATTAATTCTGAGCATCCAACTCAGTTTTTCAGCTAGAATGAATTAATCAAGTGTTGAAGTTAAATTCACAGCTCCTCATGACATACTCTTTAGGACACGATGCAAAAAGATTAAAAAAATAATAATTTAAAAGGAACTTTTTTTTTTTTTTTTTTCCTACAGAGGAGATCCATTACTTGTAAAATAGAAGTCAGTTACTGACACAGGGACTTCTAATAATCTTATGTTCTCAATATTCCAAATACAAGTAACTGACACACTGGAAGCCATGGAGAGATACTCACTGTGTAATCTTATTTAGACATTCTTTGACTATTTTTCCTCCCCTTTCAATCTAGCAGATGAAGCTGTCAGAACTTGCAGCACCAGAGAATTTCTGAGATTACAGATCCACCCAGCACCACACTGCAACTATGAAAAATAAAAAAAACACAACAATCTGTTAAAAAGAATCTTAACTAGATTCCTGTCACCACTCATGCTAATCATAATTTTAGTATTACTGAACAAGGTGGACAATGAAAAGAGTGAAGCAATGCTCTATGATCATCAGTGCAGTTTCCCATTATCTGCTCTTAGCACTGTGGAATACTCTGGTGCTGCAGGTTCTGACAGCTGTGTAGAATAACTAGATTATTGTATTTAGTATTCCCCCCCCTCCTCCCTCAAATCTCACAAGAGCAAACCAGTTTCTAAAACCTATGCACTGCAGTGAAGCCGGGTCCCCTGAGCTCTGCAATAACCAAATCCCAAAGAGTTATTCATAAGAACCTTGGTTCAGGGATGTTATTTTCCTGGGTAAATTTCCAAGATTGACAACTCCATTCACATCAGAATTCCTACAAAAATTACAGGCAAAACAAATCATATAAAAATCACTCCACTTCTGGCTTGCAAAGAAGGCAAGACTTGAATGCTGTAGCTTTTGGCACACACACACTTCAGGAACTACAAAAGGACAGAGTTTATTTTAAAAGGCCTAGGAGATCAGAAAATTTGAATTACAGTAAGAACAGGGATATGTGAGAATGCAATGCTGTCCTGTACAATGAAATATTAGTGATCCTCTAATATATATTCATATATGTCTGATATGAATCTGTCCCCAGAGAAAACAAATGTGAACTAAGAATGCTTATGAAATTGATATTCCAGCAAAACTTCTAAGCTTTTGGGGAACACCATCAGCCCTGGAGGCTTCCTGTTGCTGAGCTCCTAGGTGCCCCTTCCATTATTGCAAATAAAAATATTCCCAGAGAAAACACAGGCCCCAAAGGAATAACAAAACACAAGCATCTAAGGTAGTGGGATGTGAGTGGCCTGGCAAATGCGGGAAGGCAGCAGCATCCTTTACTCTGTCAATTTATTTTGTCAAAACAAAATGTTCTTTGGTGCCATCTTGCTAAAAAGGAATTGGTATTACCCAGTATATTCCAGTTAATAGGCAAAAAACACGACAAAAAATTTCATTTTTTCTTTTTGCAGGCATTTTGGTTTTATACAAACAAATAAAGACATAGTTTTCCACAAAGGGACCTGTCCTATGTTCTACCAAGATTATCTTCATTATCTTAAACTGGTGAAGCAGTCTCAGTAGGGGAAGATTTGAGTTTGATAATGGATCTTTTGGTTGTTACAAAAGCAAATCTAGGACTTTAAAAACAATCACATTTGTGTTTTCACAACTTTCTAGCAGTTTCAACTAAAAAAGAAATAATTAATTCACCTGGGACCCAATCTGAAATTATCATATCAAAGGAACTGAACTGAGTCAACAGTACATTAAACACTTGTATTTTCTGCAAAGGTAACTGGAAAGACTATCAATAAATAAACACATTTTGAAACTTGCTTCTGAGAAAGACACCAACTGGAAGCTCACCACTATATGAATAGCACTGGAAACACAGAACACAAAGCACATAGATCTGAGAAGTATGATGGTTCTGAAACATAACAAGAGTCCTGTTTGTAAGCTTCCTTCTGCTTGTCTCAATATTGACAGTCCTCTGCTGTAACTGTTTCGAAAACACAGAAACCTAGAAGCTGACCGAGTATTAACTGAAAGCTTAATGGTGTAAAACAGATTGCAGTTTTCTCATTTCTCATCACTCCCTAAAGGATGATGATGATTCTTTCCTCTTGCTTCAGAAGCTGAAAGCTCTCTGTTCATGTTATGATTTCCCAGGAGATCAAGTGGGACAGAAATTACACTGTCATGACCGCAGCTCTCGGCGTTTTTCTTCATAACCACAACATCTCAGATTTCAGATTTGCTTTTTAATGTCTGCTAGTGACCCACACCAATGCAGTTCAAAGAAAACATAATTATATAAAAGTCACTGCAGAGTCCAAATTAAAGATCTCATAATTGATCTGAATAACAGGCCTATCTACAGCAGAAGGCTTGAATTGCAAGGTTTGCTTCTCCTTTAACTACTGGTAGAGTTCTCTGTGGTCTCAGTTTCACTCTTTATTGCTTAAATTAGAAGATGAGAATATACTAGTTAGCAAAGATGTTTTGGATCACATTCATCTCTGAAATTATTCCTCATACTTGAAAATTAAAAGTAAACATTCTGGCTTTAAAAACAATCACAGTAATTCTAGTGTTTTACTATGACAAGTGCTAATTGTTATCATACAGGATGTAAATTCAGAATTAGAAAAATAAAGATTAAGCAACAGTACAAAATGAAGGATTTAAAACACTGCCTGGATTGTTGCTGGCTGCACAGATGCCACAAACCAAAAAGTACAACTGGCTTAAACTGATACAACATGGTCACTAGCCTTTAATTTCCCATGGTTTGGGAAAACTTCTAAGCTTGATTTTATGTGATAACACTCAATACCACCACAGAGATGGTGACAATCCCAAGGACAGGAAAGCAGAGCAGCAGAACTACTTTTGCACACCGAAGTAAAATTTTATAAAGTAGCAGAAATGTTCTCAGCAATACTTAACTACAGGTCAATTTGCTTCAAGCTAGATTTTGGTGCCTTGAGTGCAACACGGCCACTGCAGTTGCTACTCAAATTCCATTTGGTTTCATTGTAAAAAATTATTTTAAATCTCAATGTCATAACTTAAAGAGAACTTTGGCACTTATATTAATTATTGGGCCGCATATTACACGAAGAAAGACATCATCACATCACAGCTGTTACCAGAACAGGTAGCATAATCCAGTGAGTGAACAAGGTTGGCAAACTGTAGCAACAGGCCCTGTGGTGCTGCCACAACAAAAACAGACACAATAAACCTCTTGCTGAAAGAAATGCCTGACATCTTCAACAGATCTAAAGTAAGAAATGTATTCCATCTGAACAGACCAGCGTGGCAAGAAAATGTAACTCTACCAAGGTTATCCATTTCAACTGACTGATTTATGACAGCCTCTGGAATTTAAAGTCCATTTTATCTACACAAACCAATGCAGTAGCATACTAAATAACTCATCTACCTCGGTTACTTCAAGTCAGGGCTGTGTTAGCTGAAGGAGAATGCCATGGTAATGCAGCTGTCAGCAGCCAAGCCAGTCAGAACAGATCTAGAGTTTGTACCCAAGGGAAGAACCCACTGAGGCCAAGTGGAACAGAATAGAACAGAAATGCAGGATCCCCTAAACTGCCTTGGAAACACAACCCCAAAGTGAGCTAACAAGGGGCTTCTGCATTCCTGCTCTCTCTTTTGTGAGGGATGTTTATTTCAGCCACTTTGCTTCTGCCACCACAGGCATTTACAGTTAACTCATTTGGGAGTGGAGAAATAAACCTTCACCAAACAAGACCAGTTTTCTGAAAAGCACAATCATAGTTGTGCATATATATCAGTGTCACATCAGCAGCAGGCTGGAAACTTCTGAGCACAGATGGCTGGGTTTTGCCTTCAGCTTTCCAGAAGTATAGCCTGAGTTCTTCCTACTGTGTCAGTATTTTATAGTCCACTTGTACTTCAGTAAAACCAAAACTCATTTCTGTGTAGTGCTCTCCATGGTTTTAAAATGCATTTCTTAATCTTTTTAAGAGGTCAAGTTTAGTACATGTGAAAGTGCATACTGATTTGCTAAGTGGACAGATTAGGCCAAGTGTTACTATGAAATCTAACTAAGCTTTCTCTGCCTAGTGAATTCTTAGAATAGGCTACACAAATCCTTTAACATTAACCTGAGAAAAAATCTTCTTGCTGTTCAATCAGAATTCTTGCTAATACAGCTGCTTGTCCATGCATACTTACAGGCCAAGAAATCACATACTACTGAGTCATTACAAAACCTCTTCTGGAAATTACTCTGGCTGTCAAAAAGCAAACAAAAGCCAAAACTCAGTTATGCACTGTTTAGGGTCACTCAAAAAAGCCAACATATAAAGATTTAAAAGGTTCATGTGAATGACAAAAGTAAGAATGTAATTTCTGTCTTATTTTCAGCCTGTTGTCAACAAAGCTTTCTTACTGTCTAACAAGGAAGATTTTATGCTTATGCTTGTAGCTCTGCTGCTATATTTCATCAGTGTCAGATACTATATGGAATATACAATTGGCTTCCACCCAATTAATCAAGCTTAAGAACTGCAACGGTTTTTCATTTTCATGTGCAGACATTTGTGAGCTCTAGTTAGTAAAACTGAAGAAATAAAATAATTCTTGTTACCTTTTGTGTTATTTTCTCATTTCCATAATAAACTCATAGAGATCAGAATTAGGCCATGTGATGCAAGGAAAGTGATTTCAACCTCACACAAAAACACACCACTTATGTTTAATACATTTGCATATAGATTTTGGACCTGAAAAGAGAAAGAGGATGGTGCCTAGTTAACTTTCCAAAGCCTACTGGAATTGTTCCCTTTCCTTATGCTATCTTGATCTATTCAGGGTGACTGATGTTTTAGCAACTTTTATTTTCCACTTCTTAGGACTTAAACACTGTTCAACTGCTACTTTATACACAGAGGACTAATCCATAGGTAGTACATGTAGCAGAAAAGGCCACCCTTTCCAGCCTAAAAAGTGGAGCTGTACAACAAAGCCTGAATTCTGTGCCTCCTTTGAACCTCCTTTAGGTTATACCCACAGTAAGACAGAGCTAACAAGTTCTCAGACCCACCTTAGGAGAAAGATATCTTCCTTATGTCTTGGTGAAGTCTACACCAGGAGTTCAAATATACTTTTTTCAAAACTGCTTTAAGTGCTATTTTTTGCAAAAGCCATTGTGCTGTGAAGACTTATGTCCTCCTTTTCCATAATGCTTGTAGATTGTTATCATTCTTGCACATGAATTGTCTACAAAGGTATGACCTCATTTTAAGACATAAGAGAAACTGATATTTTTTTTCCATTTTCTGCTTTTAGTTATAGCAAAATCTACACTAGATTTCATGTTACATTGTAGAATACTAATTTGGATAGATTTACTATGCCCTGTAACTCAGTCTTTCAGCTTGAAAAAATGGAGGACCACAGACCTGGAAAAATGTATTGATATATCAATTGAGAAGGATAAAGAAAAACATAATAAAAATGAAAATCTTAATTATTTGTAAAAGATGCTAGTTCTACATAATAATGTAGCCATTTACACATTTGAAATAAGGTCTTTCTAAAGAATTCTATGGCATCCAGGAAGATCCCTGCTGCAGATCATGAAGAAAGAAAAAAGTAAACAAAACCAGGCATAGCTTGTCCAAGTGAGATTACATTTTTATTTGATTAAAACTTCACCAGTGCTTATGGCATTTTACCATTTAATTCATTGACTGGAAGGTTAGTTTCAATGCTATGCCTTTTAATAGAAACTTAACCCACAAGTCAGAATTGCTGAAATGAGCTAGACAACTATAGCATATTTCAATTACCAAATTAATTCCTATTTAATGAAGCATAAACATAAACCTAAACCAACCTCATAGAAATCTATTGGAAGTAAGAACACTCTGTATTAGCAGAAAAAGTTACTGTTAAAAGTGAAGCTGACAGAGTAATGCTTTTTCTATTCTTCATCATTCTGACATGAAAAACAAATCCATTGCAGATTACAATGAAATCAAGATGTTAATGGAAGTATAAGCAGAGGGAACTCATGCCCTAGAAACACCTGTTTGCAGACAAGGTATTCACTGATGAATTCAGATGTGAATTCTTGTCTTAGTTAATTAAAATCTAGCTCCTAACATGAGGAAATAAATATACAAATCAGAATTAATATCCTGTTAAGCTAATTTAGGTTTGAAAGTCAGCTAATTCCAAGTTATGATTCCTGTAACTAGAAATTGCATTTCCCTGTCTCAGTCACGAGACTGGGTAGCACCTGCTTGCAGAAGTTTTGTAGCAACAGATGAGAAACCTCTGCTTTAAAATCTACCTGTGAACTCACAAAACTTAAAGCAAGGCTAAGCCTTTTATTTGCTGAACTTCTCTGCAATGCAGAGGAGACTGAAACACACAGTTTCAGTAAGAGCTGATATGACTTAATCCAGCCTGAATCTTTGGCTCAGATGAGCTCTTGAAGGCTCAAACTCTTCTCTTCCCAGGTAAATAAGTATTGTGATAAATGTGAAGTGATCTCGTAGAGCAAAGCCTGTGAATGTATTATCTATAGACTAGTAGTCTATTGTCCTAGCATTTGTACCAAGGTACGTCTGTAGATTGGAAAGGTTTTGTGCTGCCTTCCTCTGCTCTGAACCCATCCTACATTCAGCCCCAAGGAAGTCACCTGAAAAAAAGTGAACATGCAAGATATGAGAAAGAAGGTTTTTATGATGCAAAGCACACAGCAGTAATAAAAAACAGAGAACTGCTACTTGGTAAAAAGGCTTAAAGAGGAGATTATAGACATCTTGGCAAAAATCTTCTGGACACAAAGCACAAAAATAGAAAATGAAAAAAAGTCATAAATTTACTTAGTTCTGCATTCAACAAATACATGTAAGGATGATCAGAAAAGTGTATTTTGGGCATTCTGAGCACTTGAAAATTGAAGGTATTTTACCCATCTGCTCAAGTAGGGTGCTAAGCTACCAAGGCTGCACAAGCAGGACGTACAAAGCCGGTCCCAAATAATCTATTTAAGATGCAGTTCTTTGGGATTAAAATCCAGGGTCTTCATGGCAGAAAACTTTACAGCTGCAAAATGACTGTTACACCTATGAAACAGTCACCCAAACAAACAGCAACCTCCTTGAGATGTAGATGAAAGAAGAATGCAGAGTATCAACTTTTCCAACATTCATTACAGCATTTCCTTCGAGTGTATGCAGAAAAACATCTCATCTTTGTTGACATAGGCAAATTTCTTACTAAAATAAATATTAAAGGGCTAAGTTATTACTACAGTAATCATTAAGTGGTTGACAAGCTAATCTGCCTGTCAAAGTAGAGGGTAAATAAACACTTCCAAAACTGCAGAATTGTATCACTAGAATTTCTAGATTTTAAAAATGAGTACCGGCAAACTTGTTTTTAGCAGCAAATATTCTGATGGCAATGGTGATTAAATAGCTTCCAATTTCTAGCACTTCTGCTGTCACACTGCCTTGACCTGCTGACTTGCTCCTTTTCCAGAGGGTATGCCTTTATGAGAGCCATTAGTGATAGGCAGAGGAAAATTCTCCCTGGAGTAATAATCTGCCCCAACTGACCATCCCCCAATCCAATCCTTGGCCCAGAATTCCCAAAGATACAATTTTAAAAAAGGCAATGGACTTGAGAAGGAGAAACACAAATATCTAAATGATTTTATATAAAAACACATTTCTGTTTGTTCTCTATTTTACAACTAAATGGCTTGTGGCAAATGTTTAATAACAATTTCCCTGCTGTTCAAATCCATTTTATTTTTTGGTTAACTGAAGTTATTTTGGAAAATGTCATAAAATGATAAGAAACTAATGACATTGTTTTGTTGACACAATCCATTTTTTATATCACAGGGTGTGAAAATACACAAATACTAAAACAGAAAATTCAGAAGGAAGATGTCACACACAAAAAGAACTCTGAAAAATAAATGTGAGCATTCAATATGATCTCCATATTCTTTTAGGTAGCATTGGAGAAAGGAAGTATTTAGCACAGAAATCCAGACCCAAACAAGCTTTTAACCTTCAGTTATCATTTGCCATGAACAATAATCTGCAGCTGAGATGATCTTGTGCCCATTGCACAGTCTGAGGTATTTGCACCTACCACAGCTAACAGCTTCAAAAAAGGTATTCAAGTGTCTGCAAAGATAAAAGTAAGAACCTGGCAGTTTATCACTTGAAATTCAAATGTCTCTCCAATAATACAAACTCTGGGAGGTAATACTATGTTGTATCAGAAAAAAAACCTAAACCAAACCTCTCTTAAATTCTGAGTCAGCAAGTCAGAGATTTTTACCAAATTCATGTTAATGTACATTATATCTTCTGATCATCTGGTTGAATTATGTCCCTAAAGGAATTAGGGATTTAAGTATTAATACATTTTAAACACTAAAAACTAGTGGAACATCTGAAATAAAAAACTTGTGGAACATACATCTTTAAATGATGAGATCTTTCTTCCAAAATCAGACAGGAAAGAATAATGTATTAGAGAGTGTTTGGGTGGTAGGGCTCATAGTTAACAACTTAACTTCCTTTATCTCCAATAAACAACCAATCAACCAAGAAAGCCAACTAGCAAGATTACCCAAAACAAAGTAGCCAGAAATATATTGAAATGATTTATTTTCCATCAAGAAAACTAGAAGGAAATAGAGAAGCTGCTCAATTCTAGACTTTGGTCTGATCTTTTGATTTGCTTCATTATGCAATATATTAATTATATCTCATCTCTCTAATATTTTCTCAGAAGGTTCTGTTTTAGCAGATAAGTAAATCTGTTTCAAGAATCTTGTTAAAATTTTCCTAATTTTTTATTATAGCAATTTTTTCCACCAGATAGGCAGCATATGGTTTCAGTATGGACTAATAATTAATCCTGTTTAATTAGCTACATTTTTTCTTCCCTCCTTGTACCAGTTAACAATCTATGATCAGATGAAAATTTTATTGACATTATCTGTTAATCAAAATTAATCTGAGAACTAAAATCTATTTTTTTTACTAGAACCTGATAAGGCAAACTGTTTATGGCAATTATTCAATATTAAACTAATTTGAGTTACAAAGGATTATGAAATATTCCCAACTTGGATGTTCAAATGTAAGCAACTTGATCTATGCTTAGGAATCCAAATTAATGGTCTGGCTTTTCAAACATCTAAGTAAAATTATTTTATTGCCTAATAAGGCTTAACTAATTAAATCTTGCACAAACTTAATATTTTTGAAGGTTATGAAAGTGGCAAATGCTTGGTTTTCATTTCCCAAATAGCTCACAAAAGGAAGAATGATATTTTAATGTTCTTACATTAAAAAGTAACGCAATAAGTAGCTTTATACTACAATATAAATAAAACATTAAAACAAAAGAGTAAACCAACTCATAACGTCAATGAAGTTGTCTTCTAAAAACCAAAACATCCCATTCAAATAAATAATGAACGGCTTCACTACTGTTTTTATGCTTACAATATTTACTGGTAGATCATCTAATTTCCCTCCTAGGGATAATGTGGAAGCTGGAGGCTGCTACCATACACAATCAATAATCCTCCTAGAAGCTTAGTGTGAGATATAGAATGCACTGCCAAAAGCAGTCAGCCAGAAATTAAATTCATTTGGATATTTTGTTTGGTTGGGATTTTTTAAGGGAGAAAGCAGTACAAACAGTTCCCAGCATCCCTTGTTAAGCTTACTGACTCTTCCTTCTGATGGATGATTTTCAAATCTTCTACAGATTTGTCTGACTGGCTCAAACTTAGTAACATAATTTGGATTTGGAGCAAAAGTAACAAAAAATGTGGGAATTTGTGATTTCTCTGGTGTTTGTCACCACACAGAAGGCAAGTTGAGCACATCAGTCTCTACTGCTGTTAAACATGTGTTGGGCCCAAAAGAAGGCCAAGACATTTTGTCTGTGGGGTAAGAAATTACCTGGCTTTGTTAGATTCTGTCATTAAAAAAAAAAAATCAATCACATCTGAAAAAAGATGCACACACTCTTCCCAGGAACAGCAAGAACCAGGAACAGTAAGATTCAAATATACAAGACACTGCACATTATAACTAGTACTGTTCTTTGACAACAAACACCCAACTACATAAAACAATTTAACTGCACCTCCAAAACATTAATTATGGAGTCCAGACAGTGTTTTCCAGTTCATTAGAAAGGGAACATTTGAAGTGAATGATCAGAATGGTGCATCATAAAAAAGTTGTACAAGGCATTCCCAAGAATGAAAGCATCTAAAATTATTGAATTAGAACTGGAAATTTATCTCTAGTTCCAGTTTAGGTCCTCTAATAAAATGGTTTTAAGCATACAAATAAAAGCAGTTTTCAGAGGTGAAAAAATGTGATATTGGAAAGTGAGTATTCAGACTGAATTTTTGGCCTTTGTTAGTGTTAGAGCACCATTGATATCTGATGGAAAAATAACATTCCAGTGATAATTACTTCCCCATTACTCTATGGATTAGTTCAGTTCAGCAGGATCAGATATTTGTCCTGCTAAATGCTAGTGACAGATTAAAATTTCTTGGTACTTCTAAAAGTTGTCTATAAAATATTTGGATATTCTCTTTGTCTGTCATGTTTCCAGAGGATTTGCAGAGCATGTTCACATTGTGTCTGTTCTCTGACAGACCAATCTCTTGGGATACAATAACTGTTAAGGTTTTATTCAAAAGCAGTTTCTTCCCCTTGAAGCATCTTTGCATTCAGGGCCATTTTCCCTGATTTATGCCGTGCTGTTTAAATAAAGGGTTTGCTCCTTTGTGTTCCAAATCAGAACTGATGTCTATCCAGCATGGGCAGCACTGTGCAGCAGAACTGTTTGTCTTTCTGTTCCTATCTGCCTGTCTGTCCTTTTCTTCTCTCTCTCTCAAAAGCTGCACAAAAGTATCTGCTACATAGTTCAAAATTCAAGAACAAAACAAACAAACAAAATCTTGTAACCTCTGTTTACAGGGAGAGCCACTCACTGGGAATTGTTCCAATGATGTCACAAGATAAATCTTAACATTTTGCATTTCGCTAAAAAAAACCCAACAAACCAACCCCAAAACAAACCCCAAGCAAACAAAAAACCAAACAACAACAACAACCAACCAAAACCAAACCACAGCCAAACATCTTTTAGAGTCCAATTGACTTGCATATTGTTCTCAGACTGGCACTATTGAAATGCAGTATAACTGAAAAGCTCCCCATCTGATTGCTGCTGCTATGGGCCTTCACTTCTACTGAACTTGGGACATTTCAAACATTTTAACTCTATGATAGCATCTTAAGTAAAACATCTGGGCAGCCTTTGAGAAATCATAAAAGATTTTTTAAATTAAATTATGCCTTGTCACTAACTTCTTGTTAGTAACCTTTCATGAAGGTTTTTAGTGGAGATTTTGCTGAACCACTTAAGAAAATCATCTCAGAATGAACACTCACTATTTCTGCAGCAACCCATCATTTCTGTGATTACCCAGAAGATTATTTTAAACATCTCACAGACAGAAGGTGGTAATGTATTCCAAAACAAGGAGCTTTTTACTGATGGCTGGCAGTGAAGTGTGCTCCCTGATACCTATTTTAACATCTGTAAAAATAAACTTTTCTGCAATATTGAAAGTAAGAATCTAACTCACAGATCCATCATGTTAAAAGAATTCAGAACAACTTTTCAGCAAGTTATAAAGGCAGAGAGCTCCTACCTTATATTAAAATATCTGACCTGCTAATACATTTCATTCATTTAGATAAAAAAAAAAAAAAATTAAAATCACATCTTTGTTTTATAAATGAATTTTTCATTTTCTCTACAGTCTCTTAAATTTCCACAAGTATAGATCCTAAGTGTTGAGTGATAGAACTATACATACATGTAAGTCTCCCCACTACTGGATTATTCAGAAAATTAAATTAAGCATGATTTAGAATGCTTTATTTATTTCCATTTAAAATGAGATTGCTTAGATTTCTAACGAACAACAAAGAGAAAAGACAAGTAAGAAAACCTTCATAAAAGGAAGTTTCTGGTGGTGGCCTAAAGAAAGCTTTGTCAGACTGCACACAGTAACAACACAGAGAGAGGGTGGTTGGGTTTTTTTCTCCCTCACACTGCAATATAAATAACCTGTCATGGGCAAAAATGTTCTTAGATTATAAGTATAGTATTTTTTTTCCTTGCTAAAGACAGTTAATTCTCATCCATACCAATGAAAAATTCCCTCCATAAATTATGGGCAGCCTCAAGTTAACTTTATCTGCCATAAATACCAAATGAGAATACCAACTGTCAAGTACTAGATGTCTTCTTGTCTTAATCTATGGTAATTTGCCTTCTGGTCCAGTAAGTGATTTAAAATCAATTTTATAAAGCTGCAGTAGTGGTTTTGTATACTACAGGCCTTTGGTTCTTGATGGTAAGATGAATTTAGAAGCAATTGCTACTCCCTTGTCATGCAAATCTAAGTAATATTGAAAGCCAGGGTTTATGGATGTTATTCTGACTGCATATTTAGGAAGCTGAATTAAATAGTATTTTTAAGGATGTGGTGTTAATCAGCACATACTTTTTAATAAACTTAATTACATGGCCATGCCAATGTTTGCCTGCCTTTCAGAAACTGAGATTTGAAATGTCACTCCACCAAAGAAGCTAAACTAAATGTGCAGCAGAAAATGAAGCAAACTTGCTTTTTGGGGACCTTACCAGTAAAATATTTTTCTTTAGCAGTACAACATTGTTAATGGAAAATCAACTCAACTTTATCCTCTTAATCAACTTTTACCTTCTAATAGCTTCAGTTATATTTAGTATTATGAAATTAAACAAAGATTTTTTTTTAAACAGTTGTCTTTTTGAGTACATACCTTGAGAATTTATTCTTTCTATATGTTTTCAACTATATGAGGTTCTTATTGTATACAGCTGTGCCATGTATTTTAGCTACAGTTAGGCACAATCTCTGCTTTTCTATTGTGTTATTAACTAGACAGAAATTCTTCTTCCTTTATTAATTAATATTAATTTTTTAGTTTATTTCTTTGCAAGGCAAAGAAAGTGTTGACCCTGTATGGTTGTAATTTACCAAGTATGAGAAAATGAAGGTAGAGAGAATGAATCATGACATCTGCTCTTCTTTCACTTAATAATAGAAAACCTTTGGAAGTATAATTGGGCAATCCTTAGACAGAATGATCAGTGATCCTTCAGTAAGTCTAATTAAATGTTTACTAAGCCCATCAATAAGAATTTGGATCTACAAACTGAAAAGAAGGAACACACTGAGGTAATAACTTTAGTAATCTTTTCTTGATTTGCCTCATAAGATAAATGGGCTGCTGAGATAAACAAATGCAGGAATTTCATTGAAATTGGGAAGAAATTCAATCTTCTATCAGGGTTTCTTTGAATCTCTTTTACGTGTGCACAAAAATGGGAGTCACTGTCTTCAGGGCAAGCAGACTGGTTGCTGCTGACAACAGCACACTACAGCTGCTGTGAGGAGAAACCAGCATCATGAATCCAGTTGCTCAGCTGTTCTTGAATAGCTGACAAGTGTCTGTGTAAGACCTTAAAGAACTTTTCATCTTTATTTGATAAAGATATTCTAATTTTACTTCTGTCTGGAACCATGTGTGACTGTAACAAAAACTTAGACCTACCTCCAGTTTCAAGGGTAATTTTCACTAATTTTCTGGAAGCAAAATGATGTTTGTCCTTCTGTTTTTGTGCCAGAAAGTCATAGCTCAGAACTGAGCATATGAAACAGAAAAGGAGAGTAGGAAATAGATGAGATCTGAGGTTTGTATTAACTAAGTTACCTGCAACTTGTATAAAATTGCTTTAGTCATCACATCCATTAATTGGAAGATAATCTGAAATGTTACTGTTTGAATTAATTTATTTAGATAATTCACAACTATTTTGAAAGCGTTTTGGATGTGCATTTCATTTTTTCTGCTTTGCAAAGCAGAAAATTGTTAGTGCTTTAGTAGGATCCTTTCAGCTAGCAAAAAAACCCCAACCAAACAACAAACCAAACTTGGCTTCATTAAGATTAATGAGGTGGGAAAACAAAGAGCAATGAGCAAGGAGTTGTAGTGGCTCTCCTTCACATCTGCACCAGCTTTGCTAACTAAGTTGCAGTCTTGTCATTTGCCCCACAGGTGCATAAGCTACTGACATTTTCCTCAACTACCCTGTTTACCTCAGGTAGGTTCCTTATCAGTGCAAGTTTCCTACTGTCTCAGATACAGAATATGCCTCCCCAGGGGGAGCTCAAAGAGCCAGCAAAGTGCCAGCTTTGGGGAAGTACATTCTGTTGTTACTTGAATGTGAAGGAAATGACAAAAGGAAGAACTCATTTTTAGTAGTCTCAGGAATGAAGAATTCATAAGCATTTGCCTTATGGTTCCATAAATACTTTCAACACCTATAATCTGCTTCAGTCAAATAAAAGTCGTAATAAAATCAATACTGTTTTAAACACAGCTACTATACTTTGCTACAAGTGTACGTTGCTCAAAGTTCAGGTAAGGAACCGAGAACACGTAATTCTGAGCTAAGTGAGTCTTGTGAAAACACTGGGGAAGGTACTTGAGGAAGTAATTTAGTAGTCCTCATGGAGCAAAGATTAATTACCAAACAGCTGTAGGTATCCACAGACTTCACCTACGCTGGGAACTGGTATGCTGGTGGCATAGAATGTACTATCAGAGCAGGCAGCCATTACCACAGAAATCTGCCTACTTTAAATCCAAGAATCACTACACAACATGTAATATCAGTCAGTGACAACTTCTCACTCTCTTAGGAAAGCTGTGAGCTTGATCAGTAGGGCATGGCTGCATGATCCAGTTACTACCGAGGGAACCTATTACATTTAGTATCCAACAAAGCATCAGAAAGGGAGGAGTCATCATAACATTGAAAAAAAATCTCCTTGCTTTTTCCAATTGAGCTTTTAAATTACTGCTCATTAAAAAAAAACCAGTAAACCTAACTTCTGCATTGCTAGTTGAGAATAAACCACATGGAGATGAAGACAACCCAAAGGCAGGTTTTGCTAACATAGCAAAATAACAAACAGTACATAGCAAATAAAACATACTGATTAGTTTGTTTTGGCAGTCCTAGCTACATGACAAGTTTGCTAGCTTGTAGTACAGTAGCTAAAAACCTTCTCCTACATGAGGGCAATGTTGGACATCAGGGTTTCAAAGCAGCAGTGGCAGGATTGTGCAAGCAACCCTAACATACAGTATTCTATAGGCAAGCCTTCAGCACCTCTTGACACTGCCTAATTCAGGGGGACAAATGGGATCATGTTCAAACTACTCTTGAAATATTCCTCTATTTTAGTCATGATTAGAAGTGTAAATTAACTTCCAATTAAAACTGCACTGAATAATGACTTTTGATGAGGAAGTAAAAAGAATATCTGTCTGGAAATACTGTATCAGATCATTTGTAAGTTAACCAATAACCAGCTCTGCTTCATAAAATGCTACATAACAATCTGATGAGTGGTGTATAAACGCTGGTATTAAAGATGCCTTTCTGAAAGCCAGGTGCGAATGGGTGACAATATTTTTTGCTACATTTTTTGTGGCGTTTTGCTTTTGATTAGCAGGGCAGTCCTGACTCTGTTTAGCTGCATACATGTATATATTCCAGCTCCTGAGTCCTGGAGGGAGAGAAGGAGGACAGCTTTCAGGATTTTCTCAAAGGCTGGAAGAAATATAATAACACTTTTTTGTTCCTCCCCTTAACATTCCCCTATCGCTGCAGATGAACTGTAGTTGACTTTAATAAGAGAACTTTCCACAACCAGCGCAGCACCCACCGACAGACCAGCGAGGGGCAGCCTCGGCACCCGAACCGCCACCCGGGAGGCGCTCCGCCGCTTACAGGGAGCGGAGAATCGCCGTTCCGCCTGCGCGGGCCCTCCCCGGGGAGAAGCGCAAGGCCGCCGGCTGCAGGCGGAGCGGGAACCAGCCCCACTCACGGGCCTGGCGAGAGGCACCTCCCCACCGACCCCCGCCGCCGGTGCTCTCCGCGCCCCACGAGGGACGAGACTACAGCTCCCGGCTGCCGTCGGGCGCCAAGGCGTCTCCTCCCGCCGCGGGGGCGGCTGGGAAGCGTGGTCATTCCCGCCCTTTCTGCTCGGCCGCCGCCCGCGGGCCGGGTCCCCGCCCGCGGCGGGAGCGGGGCGGGGCGGGGCGGAGCGGCCGCAGAAGCGCGCAGCGAGGCGGGCGGCGGCGCGGCCCTCCCGCGCCCAGGGGCGGGGAGCGCGGCGCCGGCCCCGCCCGTGGCGCTCCGTGGAGCTGTTCAGCGCCCAGGTGCTGAGTCTCCCCCCGGCTTACGGAGGCTCCGGCGGCGCTCCCTTCCCGGCGATGGCTCCGGCGCTCAGGCGCCTCCGCCAGGCACTCTGAGCGCCCGCCCGCCCGCCGCGCCCCGGCGTGGATGCAGCAGCTCCAGGCGCCCCTGGCTCCGCGGAGAAACGTGGCAGGTAAAGGCTCTCCCTCCGCGCCCATCCTCATTGCATTCCCGGCCGCCCTGCTGCTCCGAGCTGCCTCCGGGGCCCGGCTCGAGGAGCTTCTGCCGCTCCTCAGCCGGAGGCTGAAGGAGACACGAGTTGTCTGGCAGGGAGCGACCACGGCGAGGCGGACCACGGGGAACAAAGCGGTGCAGAGCATATGCTTTTTAAGTAGTTTCGTTATTTTAATTGCCGGGGGTGGGGAAAGAGAGGGATGGCTGGTTAAGTGTAAATATCTGTGTTTAATTACACGTAGGAAAAAAACTTAACCTAAATACATGAATTTTGTATTTGGAATCATGTTCTTATTCTCTTGGTTCAGCAGTGGAAAAGATAAAGGCAGCATGTGTCATACAGGTAAGGTAGTGCTCTAGTCAAGACTGCAAAATGGTTTCCCCAAGTACCCTCCTTAGCCATAGTGCTTGTATAGTTTTTGCACAGCAGTAATTTCTTATTTCTGTGTGGATTACCAGCCCCACCGAAGAGCTAGGATAAGCAGCAGAAGGTTAGAGGCTGAGTAGCACACACAGTGTTTCAGTGAAGAGGTGTCAGAAAAGAGAGGAAACAATTCCGCTGTATTTAAGGCCAAATGACAAGTTACATCCTACATGAAGTCAGTCATTTACAGCCAAGCATTTGCTGCTATGCCTGATGCTTCAGGCTTCCTTTTAGAGATGGGTGGTGAATAAGGAATTGAATAAGCATATTAAATGTGCATATTCAAGGAGCAAGCGTTCTTAGCTGCTTGTATGTGTAGTAGCTTCTGTTGTCAACGGATTGGGGAGTACTCCTTAGCTAGCAAAAGGGTGAATGTTTCACCATGGATAGAGGAGGCTGCAGCTGTACTTTTCTGTATTGGTAATACAGGTCAACTTCCATTTCTCAGAGTGGCATGGGAAGGGGCAGCTGGCAAGATGGAAACTCAGCACTTTTCTCAGGTGTAGAGAGTGATAAAAGTTTAACCTAGGAGTCCGCATGCAGCCAGACCAGGAACTTGCATAATTTCCATGCTGAAGAAACTGAAGAACCAAACTCAGATTTTAGAATTGCTTCCTTCAGCAAATGTGTTCTGATTAGCAAATTCTTAACACTTCTGCCCCTGCATCAAGAAAGAGCTTCTTTGTGTATAAGGCATCCCTCGCTTGCCATTTTACTATGTCATGTATTAAACCTGAAAAAGAGCCAGAAAGGCAATTGCTGGGATCAGCAAAGCAGGTGTTTAAAAGCAATTTGGTGGGACTCACAACAGTTCCAATGTTATTAAGGATTTTCCAGACTAGATAGATCTTAGTACATCTCATATTTCATTGACTTGGCTTTTTTTTTGTATTAATGATTTTAAGTTTTATGTATATAATT
Source organism: Corythornis vintsioides (assembly GCA_025447755.1). Lineage (NCBI taxonomy): Eukaryota > Metazoa > Chordata > Aves > Coraciiformes > Alcedinidae > Corythornis > Corythornis vintsioides. Next base: position 123,501 of record JAOEGS010003479.1, read on the forward strand.
CATTTCCAGGACAGCATGCATTTGTCTTAATATTGGCTGCAGTTTGACAGGTTTTGTGCTTTACTGTAATAAAAGAAGTTGAACAGATTTTGTATCATCTCAGAGTCATCGCACATCCAAAACGTCTCCCTCCAAAGGGCACTTTGGATGTGCAGGGGCATACAGTCAAGCTCCTAAAGTAGCCTGTTAGGAATTAACAATTATAATAGCATATTGCTGTAAAATTAAAAATAATTTTGTGCAAGGAAAGCTTCCCCCCCCTCACCAGCAGCTTTTAAAGATACCCTGACACAGCCTCCTCCCTACCTCTGCCTTTTAGCCTCAGCAGCACAGAAGCCTCAGAGCACATGTGTGATTTAAGCTGTGCTATTGAATTTTTTCCATGGGGAACAATTACTATAGAGTGACAAGTCAACCATTTTGATTTTAACGGATCTAGCTCTGTTTAGTAACCACAGCATACACTGCCTAACCCAGCCTGAACAGCTCACTGTGGCAGTTTGCTTTAAAAGGGCACTGTTAAACCTTAAAATAGGGTCTCATTTTTGGGTAGGAATGAAAGAGGCTCAATACCAGAAAGGCACTGTAGACATTTCAGTTGTATATTTCAGTTGCTACTGTCTGAACAGCCCTCGAGAAGCCACTAAAACACCAAGAGAGCCAAGCAGCATGCTGTGACCACACCCCTACACTGCTATAATTCATAAACCCAGGCTGCTTGCTGCCACATTCATATTTTTACCTGGTCACTTAGGACAAAGACAAAGCAGCTTTGTGTAACTGAAGCTAGTGCAGCATGCTTTTAATAGAGCCAACGATCTGCTCCTCCCAAAATATTTTAAAAAGGACACTTCTGTAACCCTGACACTGTTTATGCTAAAGGCTATTGCAAATAGAACATTTATGCTAATCACATGTCAGCTTGGGCAATAAACAATCAACATTCTTCTGATGGAGGATCCACTGCAACTTTCTCTGTCCACTTATCAAGCATTCAGCACAGTAAAATCTCAAGCTGCAACCTCTTCATGGAAATGTTTATTTTAACTTCTATAGTAGACTGCTGAAGTAATGGAAATGTTTCCATTACACTAAAGTAAAAGTCTATTTTTCAAAAAGATCTGCACAAAAAAAAACCCCAAAACTAACCTGGAAATATTTGTAACATTAGAGCCACTGTTATGACCACACTAAAAAGCAATGCAGTAAGGGTTTTTTTAAAAACATTTTAAAATCCTTATAAAAACAATCGGTACCAAATGTATCATTAAAAATCAACATGTGGTATGGAAAAGCAGAGACTAGTGCTTTTTTACTGCTATCTTTAAGAGGGAGAGGATGACACACCTTATGAAGGAGAACCAAAGTACCCTGTATTACCAAAAAACCTTCTAATAATTGTGTGTATTGTACAGTACAAATTTTCTGCTTGAATTCTAGCAATGCTTGGCATTATATATAACTACTTATTCCCATAAATGTCTTCAAATTGTTAGTATAATACTCCCAGGTCTACCTTTCAAAGAAGATACTTAAATGCATAATGCAATAAGCAGTTACTGAACTGCTTCCTTTTACAAGGGAGGACCCACTTAAAAGGATTCATTCCAGTGACTTGCTTAAAGTAGCAAGAAAAATTCTCAGTAATTTGTGAAGGTACAGCTCCTAACTTGCAAATATTTATCAAAAGATTTTAAGCATTTTTATCAACACTTGGGAGTAAACAAGAACATTGTTCATGATTGCTATGATCATGTACTTTTATGTATCACAGGTCAAACACTGTAAAGTCAGGGAAACATTAGACTACAGTTGAGTTCTGCTATTATTCAAAAAGGAGCAGTCCATAATTTGAGCTGACAATATGATGCTTACAGAGATTTGTGCAGACATACTCACTTCTGTTTTATTTTGTTTTGAACAACTAGCTTCTGAGAAAGAAACTAGTGGCTTGGGGACACTATCTATGTATAATTGCAATTATTACTGGATTTTCCTTCTAGACCAAGTTCTACTCCACTTTGTTTCTCATGCTTGGGATGGGGATAAGAGGAAGACAACAGGATAGAGGACAAGGCCTAGACATAAGCTTGTATTTATCCTCTAGAAAGTCACCAGGTTTTGGCAGTTCCTGACTTATGCAAATGCTGCCCTTTGATAGCTACACTGTCAGTGTCACTCAGCTTTTACCCTAAGAGCAGGCAGAATTCTGCCATACCTTAATGGAATGACCAGCAAGCATCCTCTTCAGTCAAAGCAGGAGCAAGCAACTTCATGACTATAGAAAAACTCAGGGAAGGTGAAGGAGACTGAGAAACCCTTCAGTCTTGAATCTTGTGCTGCAAGTCTGAGTTTTAACAGGTACACTTAAAGAACAGAAAGAAATCACTCTGTGTGAGCTGACCCCAGTCTCCTCAGTGGCACTGGATGTCTGGGCAGCACACTGGCTGTTCTAGCTGGGTGATGATTTTTTTCTCTGGCTGTTGGCCCACTAGGCTTCAGGTTAAAGGCTACTTTGTATTCCTCACCTGCTATTCTAGAAATATCACAGATGTGCTTGGACTAGCACCAGTTCCTGAGAACTGCACAAAAATAACTTCTCTCATTCTTCAGGTTTCTTTTTTGTTGTTTTTGTTTGGTTTTTTTGAGACTAATCTGAGTTTGATGTCAAAAAGTTAGCTTGGGGGTTTTTTTTAAAGCTCTTGCTATTTGTCCTCAAAAAATGCAACTTGACAAACTTTGCAAATACATCCATCCTAGGTATTCCATATCAAACACTCAGGACTAAATTCTGTAAAATTTCTGAAACAGAATTCCATTAGCTTCAGTTTCAGATGGATATAGAGTCTTCTTCTGATTTGGACCAAAGATGTCAAGAACATTATAAGAGTCCTCTATGCACAGCCAATATTCCACTCAGATTTAGCCTATGCCTGTCCACCTAGCTTTATGCCTGCAGATAAGGTCTATTCTTGCTTATATTTGCAGGTCAAGAGCAGCTCTGGTGACATGCTTTGCTTTGGAAGTGCATTAAAATTTCAGCATCACAAACACAAAGCAGATAATAATTAAGTTGGCATCATAAAAACATGAGAAACTATTCTGAAAGGTGCCTTTTGTTTAACACTCATACAGCATCTGTTGAAACTTGCACTTTGGAAACTAGTGACCTATGACACAGCTCAACTACAGAATAAGATTTTACAGCTCTGCTCAGTTTTGAGATAAAAATTAGCTGAGTTCTGATTGAGATAGGAAGAACATCAAGGTTTAGATTTATATCACTGCCTCAGAAATATACCCCAAGATACACTGAGTTCAGTGCAAACTAACCTGGGTAGCTGAACCCTGTCTTAAAAAACCACACATAATGAAAAAGTTTAGCATGTGTTTACTGTACAATAACCACCCCCCATACACACACACACTGCCTTGCTTGCTAAAAGCAGCAATTTGAACAGGATTCTATTACTGTTACATAATTAAGTTTAACCACACACAGCTCCTTAAAACTGAAAGCAGTTAATAAATGCAAGTCAAGTATTTTTTGGTGGTAAAGACTTCTGCCAACTACTGTAACTCAATCAATCTATTTCAGTATTAAAATTAGCAGAAGTATCTTCTAAAATGACAAGCCATATCTGCCACTCAAAAGTGCACTATCTTTTGATATATTTTAGAAATTGACTCAAGGAGAAATGAAAGAATCATGGGATTCCATCTGTCCCTCTTGCCTATTTCTAAACAAGTTAACATTTGATTAACAGTTCTGCTTTAACACAGGTTTGGGGTTTTTTTTTGTTCTCTCACCTCTACTGTGCTTGCTAATCACTTTCAAGCAGGATGTCTTTCTTTAAATCTCCTCTCTGCCAAAAGAGGAGTTAAGTAGACACTTTACTCCAATTCCTGGGACACTGAGAAAGCCATGCTGGATAATGGAGCAAAATCCATAGAGTCCCTTAGGGTAACTGCAAACAGGCTAGCAGAAAGATTCATCGTCACTCACCTCAGAAGTTGTGCAGCTTTGTTTTCTTTCTTTCCTAAGAAGTTAATGGATGAAGAAAAGGCAGAATTTGACCTTGCCTGGGAAGAGAATGTTCTTTCAAAAAAATTAGTAACTATCAGTTGAGGGGCTGTAGGTTTCTCTACAGGCTATTCCACCCTTTGCACACTGGGAAGCAGAACTGTCTGACACTGAAAATCATGAGAAATTCTGTCTCAGTGAGAATGAGTGAAGTTACATTAGAATACTTAGTATGTCTTGAAACATTTCCAAGCATTACAGAGTTTAAGAAAAATAGTCAGTTCCTGACTCCTCATCACAGTTACTTCTGTAAATCAGTAATGCCATACTGATGAGAGAGAAGTCTCATAGCTTTTGCTACAGAAATGCTCATCCAGGTCAAAGCTGAACTGCACTAGTGACTCTACCAGCTGAGGGAAGACAGGGAGTCTAGAAAAAAACACAACATAGGCAAGAATCTCTTATCCAAGCTAAAGAACTGGCAGAGACCAATGAAGAAAGGTAAGAATCCTGATGATTTTATTATTTCTGTGTGAGCTGGGCTATGTTGGTAAATCTATTTAGAGGGTAAGAAGAAGTTTGTGTTCTCTTGTCTCCATGAGAGGAAAGGATAAAATCCATGTTGGAATCTCTCAGTGGGAGAGGGAAGAAGAGACCTTGACAATTAGTACCCATCATTAATTCCTGAACCTAAGGCTATGGATTTTGCTGACACACACAGGAGATGAGGATTTTTGCTAGTCATAGAGGATGCACATACCATCACATTTTCATTATGAAACTTAAAGCTCTATAGAGCTTTAAGCTGCAGGTACCCTTCAAACATGGCAAGACAATGAAAAAGGAAAGACGACTGTACAGTCTAAAAACAGCACTTAATTTTTTCTAGTCCTGGGGAAACTTTTATTACTCCCACACCAAAGGTGGAAAAATTACTGAAAAAACCCTGTCCTGATAAGGTGCAATTATGAAGATTACTGTAGTTGCTGCCAGCATATCAGCCATATGATAAGCATTCCTTTGAAAGAACAACATCAATGGAAATGAAGCACAAGAAGTTGGCTACCACAGAGTGACAGACCTAATTTCAATTGTATACTGCTGTAAATGGATGGGCATATTTTGGGTATAGAATGATTTTTATTCATGGAGAGAAGGTCCTGAATTTGTCATTTCAGCTTCAGTTAAGCTATTCTTTTTCAAATAACACAAGTTTTTTGATAATTGCAACTTTTTAAAAGCCACCCTCCTAACTGCTTCAGAACCTCCAGTTTTAGCCCAATACTCTTCTTTCTGTGTCTTCCTAAGCAAACCAGTAGTGTATCCAAGGTCCAGGCACAGCTAAAACTTTACTGAAGGTATAAAACTTTCAGTAAAGTTTCTCTGACACAGTACACAAACTGTTGATGCAGACATCTAATTACACTACATCCCTTAGAAAGGGTTCCATAACATATCCACAAAGGAAGCTTTCCTCGATGCCATCTCAGTTTCAAATGGATTTATTTCTTTGCCATAGAAGCTAGGAAAATCCTGACAGATGGAAGACCCAGTAAACAGCTTCAGCCCTGGAAAGGCTGCATATTAACTCTATGTCAAACAGAGATTACAGCTCTTCATTTCATAATCTGCCTCTGAACAGCTACTTCTGACAATGTTGCAGGGCCCAGCTCCAGATTTCTCCATTCAGAATTTACCTATAGGCAGTCTTCATGTCTCTGCCATACTACAAGTCCTGTCATATCATACCATTCATTTTTAGAGAATACAGAAAGTTACTTTAACTTCTTACGGAACCCATTATAAGTAAATGGAACAGCCTGCCTCGTTTTAGAAAGCATGACAAAGATTTGTAAGCTCCACACAGTGATGTTTTTATGACTTCAGGATGTTGCAGATCAGTATGTCTTGGCAACTGGAAGTATGAATTATTCAGACAGTTCTAACAAAATATAAATCTAATTAGACTACAATGTAAAAAATATGATGAAGCTAAAGCCTGTGTATTTTCCATGATGGAAAGATTTTATTGACCTAATGCAAAAGTTTTTTCTTCACTTCACACTTCCTTAACTATATTGGTTCAAATGTTGACTGGATTGTTAGCAGGAATTCTCTTTGGTAACTGAGATTATTTAAAACAAAACAAAACAAACCCTGAAATCTTGTGAGGCTTTATGATTTATTCCCCTCCCCCCCAGAGGGTATTAATTGAGAGATTCCTTTTATTAATAGGACACTAAGTAGCAGCTAGCTCCTAGCCTTGCATATAAGTGGATTTTGTCTGCTCTTAAAATACTCTTCCAATCACATTCTGGTGAATAGTTTTCTGTATTGAGTTTACTTGTTATTTTTCAGTGCAGTAAATTCACATAGGCAGCGTGTTCATCTAACAATGACAACTTCCTTAATATTAATAGGGTTAATGATTAAATTGAATCCAGGCTACAGAATATATCCCAGTAACAAAAAAGGGAAGATAAGTTGTAGCTAAATCATAAGGCTTGTTATGACAACACTCAAGAACCATGCTTAATAGTGTTTTGGAGGAACTTCTGCAGCCTGAAATACAAGCACTATGCCACCTTCCTATTGGAAATCACATCCTGGGAACAGGAAGTTGACTTGCCAGAAAGAAAGAGAAAAACTCATTGATATTCTCATTCTTCCATGCTGCTGTCTTCCTTGACTCTTTTTACTTTCTGTACACAAAGGCTGTGCAAAAAAGGCCTGGGCAATGCCAGAAACACACTGTGTAACTTGCAGTAAGACTGCCAGCTTTTCAGCACCACTGGAATTATACTACCATAAATTCTATTACCAATATAGCAATACAACTCAACTTCCTAGACCAGAACAGACCAATCTCTTATGAACACAGTTTTACCAGTGTAAATGCATCACAGCAGGAGAAGACCCATTTCAGTTGCAGTAGTTTACTCTGGAAACAAACCCTCCTCACAGAGACAGTCTCTCAGAAGTATTAACCTCTAGGGCAAATTTAGACCTGTACTTTTAAAGTACAGTGGGGTAATAAAATCCAGTTTACTAATTACTATTTACCATAGTCAGTTTTCTTTATCATTAAAGAAACAGCACATATGAAAGACCCTTAGAAGATGACAAGCAGTAACATCTAACATGCAAATCAGCATCCCAGGAGTTTTAATCTCCTGGGGCCTTCTTCAGGAGGACAGCTGCCAGCTACAGATGCTTGACTGACTAATTGGCACTAGCAATAAACAATATTTGAATTTGTCCAGGAAAGGAGCAAAGGGTCTGAGAAAGGTTTATCAACATACAATAACAAAAGAACAAACTGCTATGTCTCTATCATTATCTATGTGTTAATTTCTAGACCCAAAAATTGCACTAACACCAAGTAGTGGTTTACAATGCTCTAGACACTATTTTAGCTATTGGTAAATTATAAAGCAGGTATAGTGTGCAAAAATAAAACAAACTACTACTATAAAAAGGGATACTATACACTTGGGACTTCATAAAGCAATTTTGCATTCATGCCCTGCCAGCTTATAAGCAAATAGAACCTTTCATCAAAAAGATTGTTAGATTGTATAGCAATATGCCAGCCTCTGAGCTACAAGACAATCTATCCTACCTGTAACACTGATACTGCTACAAAGAAGTTGTTCTCAAACTTCTTGAGAAAAGGTATCAATATAAAGTTCCTCAGGACCTACTACCCTAGTTATGCAATATACAAAAGTATTTAGATGCCTCTTTCAGAGATTAAGGAATAAACTTCCTAGTAAACAACAAATAGAACTAGAATAGACTTGCCTTGCATTCAGACATGCTCTTTCCAGACTGAGCTAGGTTGTCAAATTGAAGAAGATTAAAAATTTCATGAAAAGAAATTATTTGATCAACAAGTTACAGAAGAACCTGGAAGAAGGAAGAGGCTGAAGAAAGCACCAGTAAGTGCCTAGGACTCAATAGAGAGGACTGAAATATAGGATACTGGGTGCAGCAACAATTGTTTTAAAAGCTTCTGAATAAAAAATTAACAGCTGATGCTGCATTCACTTGGACTTGCATCTAGTCTGATGAGGAGAGCTGTTAAGATAGGGAAAGAGCCAGCAAGACAGATGGTTGGTGAAGGAACTGACACTACAAGAGCTGGAACATTCAGTAGAGAGGAAAAACAACAGCTATACCCATGAAGGAACTGCTGCCAAGCACATAAGTGAAATGAGAGGAATGGTGCCATTTCAACAGTTCCTATAAAAACATGGAGGATGTGCTGAACTGCAGGTAATAGAAGCCCCTCAGCCCGAGAGTTCAGCATCAGTGCAGAAGCAGACAGTGGAATGTTCCTGCATTCACAGGGAGGTGTCCTGAGGCCTCATGAAAATTGATCTCACATTTTATTAGCACTTGATACCATCATAAGAAACAACAGTTCTGACAAAAAAAAAAAAAAAAAAAAAAAAAAGCAGGCATGTAACAATACCCAAAATGGGCACCTAAAGAGTTTCTGCATTGACTGCTGATTAGCCAATTTGCTTTTTCCATACTACTTTTCCAGCCCATTTCTGCTGACAGTCATTGAAAGCAAGAGAAATCCTTCTTTTGAGTTCTGTGATGTTGTTTACATTTTTAGGGTTACATTACTACATAGATACACATTTCAGTACATGCAGTGTTTAATATTAAGAGTATTTAAGCTCTACAGTTGAATAAAAAAGGCTCATTGCTGAAGACAGCTCTTCCAAAATTTAAGATGCGCTGAGACTTTTACCATTGCTGCAGAAGAAAAATGGCTGTGACATGGACAAGTAGCATATTAAAAATCCTGTCAAATTTCTTACAGAATAAGATTATCTTTCTGATATTTGCAAAATTAGATTACTTTCCAAGACACAGAAAGATTTTTAATACACAGGCCAGGCAACCTAATTAAATAAAGAGTATGGGATGGCTCCAAAACATTATAGATCACACATTAATGTAAAAAGTCAACATAATTATGAAGTACCCATCCCAGACTTTTGGGTACATAAAACAGATTTAAATAAACCACTAATAGAATAATGAATATAAAAATAGTCATCAGCATAACAGATATAAGTCAGTGCAACTTACAAAAAATAATTAATATGCTTGCAGTTCAGAGAAAAAAACCCAACAAAACAGTTTAAGAGACATCAGCAGCAGGACTACTGAAACCTACTACTACTTAAGCTACTTCAAAGATGTAAATGGTACAAGTATTAAAGGAAACCATTCTCTCTGAAAACTATACAGAACTTCTCTATCAAATGGAAGCATCTTCCATTTAATGGAAACAGGCTCATAGAAAGCTGATCGAGCTCAACATCCAGCACAAACCCCACATCACACTATCAAGCTGTCTACAGATATACCAGAAAATAAAAAAAACAACTTCTGGGGTATTTCCCTACCTCTTCAGGCCATCTCAAATTTCTCTTTCCTAGCTTTCTGTTCCCTTCCAGCTCTGCTAAAAGGTAGCAGCAGTGTGAAACAACAGGGAGAGGGCAGAAAAGCCACGGCTGATATGAGGAGGTGCCAGGAGAGACTGAGCAACTACAAAAAAAAAAAAATAAATCCAGAAGGCCAAACAGGCCACAAATACAGGTCTTCACCTCTCCCACACATCATTCACTTCAGTGCAGTCAACTTCTGCCAGGCTCACACTCAGTCCTCCCATTCTACATCAGCTAAGGCACCTTTTTCCCTGGTTAAAAACTGACCGCGGCATTAAAAGCTTGTTGCATGGCATTGGGAAGACACAGGTAAGGCACAGCGAACCTGTCCCTCAAGAGGGCACTGACGCTTCTGAAGAGAACAGCAAATACCTCCGAACAAATATACCAAATAGAACAATAACATGCCGATTTCACTTAACCTGGAGAACACTGACGAACGTTTCTCTCTTCACCAAAGCCAGGCACCGGCACCTGCCCCTCAGGTTCAGGGGAATCTCCCTTCGGCTTCGCAGCGCTCGCGCCACCACCCCCTCAGACTCCCTTTAACGCCCGCGCACGCGCAGGCACCACCCTCGCCGCTGGTTGGCGGTTTCCCGCCGTGTCTCCGCCTCCGCTGCCCAGCAGCCAATCAGAGCGAGAGCGGCGGGAAAACGGGTTCTCTGCTGCGGCGGCAGTTGGTGCCATTGCAGCTCCCTCAGGGCTGGCGAGGCCCGGCCGGGTTTCTGAACGTGCCGCCTCGGGACAGGTCCTGCAGGCACCCTGCTCCTCAGGCTGTGGGCTTCTCTTTGTAAAGCTCTTTTAGGTCTCTTTCTGATGTGCTTTTATGGGAAATTAACCCTGCTAGGCAGCATGGAGCAAAAGTGTCCTAGTGGCTGTAGCGTTATTAGAGAAGTTGTTATTAAATAAGTGCTTGTAATAAGGAGATTTTTAAAACACTAAGGCTCTGGGTTTTTTGTCAGTGTGCAGATCCTTACCCAGACTGTACCAAGCTGAGATCAAAGCAACTCAGTTACTGTTTTTATTGAAAGGGGAGCTCTGAGGTGAGAATCAGGGCAGATGTGTCCGTTTGCAGTACACCTCACAAATGACCAGCCCACCCCACAAGCCCTGGAGTTAGTCAAACAGAGCAATAGACAATAAGCAAGTCTTACAGGGCAAGTTCTTCCTGCTGAATTTACTGACTGAAGGAATCATAGTCTGTCTGCCATCCTCCTTCCCTTAAATGGGTGAACCTATAAACTGGGTCTTGGATCTTAAGGGTAAGCTAAGATGGAGCTCTTCCATGAGTCTCTGTAACAATTTTTTTTAAGACAGTGGATTTTAGGAGCTTGGGATCAAATTGATTAATAACATTGTTTATGTTGTGTTTGCTCAAGGGGCAGGAAGGAAACATTAAATTACACCCACTTGAAGTTACTTGCTAATGAATATTGTAATTATACACTAGGGTATTAGAAGGTTTTTACATTAAGTCCCTAGTGTTTTTGTTGTCTCATAAGAATCATCTATGTTTAGATAAGCTAGAATTAACATTACTTCTTTAAAAAGTCTATATTTGTAAAAAGAGTTGTGTTAATAAAATAATATGTTTAAATTATCAGGGCAGGTGGTAGCAGCAAAAAGCTAAACACTTCTACATTTGATGTCATGCACATCTTTTAAAGGCAAGAGTTCTTTAACAGACGCTTGGAGACTTCTTAGAGCTCTGATCATAGCATGCAAAAATGCCTGATGATTCTACTTTTTCTACATGGCAGTTCAGGGAACTAATGGAAACTGACTTTCTAGTGTAATAACTGTATGAATTGGCCAAAGCTGTCATTTCAGTTTTACATTTGAACAGAAAAATGTAAGCAACTACTGTACTGCTAAATTCAAATATCCTCAAAGAAACTCCAATAGCAAAGCAACTTTTATTCATGTCTGTGAAACAAGGAATTGTACTGAAGGCAGAATTTTGGCCTTGGTATTAGATTTTTTTATATTAAAGTTCAACCTTCAAAAAGTATAAAGCTTCAAAATACGTAATTTAATCTCATTTTGTCTTGCAGTTTTTTAGGAAGTGCTTCCTGGAGTATGTGTTTAAGCTCAGTGATAGCATCCTGAACCACTTAATAACAATTGGCTATGTTCTTTTTCACAATTGTATAAAATATCAGTTGGCTGATATTGTGCTATTTTTCTATTGTCTTTTTTCCCACGTCATGTAAACTCCATTTACATAGATTCAACTTGATTTTGTTACAGGAAAAGAAAGGTGTGAGGGATTGCTGCATTTTCTTCCAGGCAAACCCATTGTTCAGGCTCTGATTTACTGTCACTGTCACCAAATACCTAGGCTGAAATCAGTAAGGAACTGGCAAAAGAAAGTGGTGCGCAGTTCTGGCTCAGAAAGACTAATATACAATGAAAAGAGGGGCTAAACCCCAAACTGTGCCATGCAAATGCCAGTAAACATAGTAGTAGGAGAAAGCTTTCTCATTTAAAGTAGATTTATTGAGTAGATTTATTCTGTCTGTTATGGGTTGCCTCTTGCCTTGCTCCTCTGGTGGTAGGAATACATAGTGTCAGGAGTCCCAAACCTTTAGTGGCTGCAGTGTTGGTTTTGTGCATAAGAAAAGTGATTTTTTAAGAGCTCAGAGCCAGGTTTTCAAGTACTTGGCATCTGTAAGTGGGGACAGATTTTTCAAAAGAGGTTAGCACTGACTGTTCTGAGCCCTTGTGAAGATTTGTCCATTTTGATTATGTGCCTAACTGAACTCATTTGTTGAAAATCTGGTCCCTATAGCTAAGAATGACATTCTTAGAACGCTGTGAGGACAGTAATAGCGTGTCCAAAAAAAAAAGAAAAAAAAAAAAAAAAGAGCTATACAGCAGTCCCCACTCAGTTCCATACCATAAAGCTGCCACCCAGAACAAATTAAGACAGGGTTGAGCTCTCTGGTACATGCTGGCAATTAATTTTCTAGTTTAAGACCAAACTTAACAATGAAGATAACTATTGTTTTGATGCTTTTATTCTGTGTGTTTACAGTATTATGCTTTTGTGAAAGAGAGGCTGCTAGTTCTAAGACTGCAAAATGTCATATGTGTTAGGGAAATACAGGTGTGAAATGCTTTAATTGAAATTATTTAAGTAACCATTAACAATATTGTGAATTCTGAGATACCATCACTGCTTCTAGAGTTGTTTTACCTTCTGATCTAAAGGGTAGGATATACATTTTGATTCTCTTTCACTGTAATCAATGATGCAATTCCTACTGAGTTTGATTTAGCAGTGTTCAGTCCTGTATGAAAGTAGCTGCAGTATAAACAAAACAAATGGTGTGTGTTGGAAAGAAACTTATTTCAATTGGCCATCTTTTTTTTTTTTTTTTTTTTTTTCTGGCAGAGCTATTACAGGGTAGTAAAATTGATTTATGTGGTCTTTCTGGCTAGTTATGTGTCTTAATGCAGTTTCAGGCACTGTAGAACATTTTTAGTTCTGTTTTGTAATAATTCCTTTAATTTGAAATTGTTAGTTGTCCATCCATGCAATGTTTTGGCCCTGTCTTTGGTCCCTTAAAAATTACTATGTCTGATTAGATATTGAATAGTTAAATAAATTTTACATATTGGAGATTAGTTTGCATTTATGAGAAGTACTCATAAAGCACTCATGAATAGTCATGTGAATTTTTTATAAGGCTTTAATATTTTGCTTTTATTATCAGGACACAAATGATTATTATGAATTTGCAAAGTTCTTGAAATGGATTTAGAAGTAATTTCTGTGCCAAGTCAAGCTACAGAAAGAAAGTTCCCTCAAGCTTAGGTGTATATATTTTTTTTCTTAGTTTGCGGTGCCACAAACTTTGCAATGCCTTATTAATGAATAGATGCTGTGCATGATACCCTGCCTTGCCAAATGGGAATGTAGTGTGAGATTCCATGTAAAATTTTCTAGTTCTGCATCCAGAGAATCAGAAAAAAAAATATTCATCAACTTTATTTGATAGGAAATGGCTTGTTATGGAATAAGTACATCCTCTGTTACAAATGCAGGAGATACTAACATGGCTGTCTTATAATAAATTTGTATGCCTTTGAATAAAACTTCCTTTATACACAATCTTCATGACTTGCTGCCAGCATAAACCCTGAGAAAATGAATTATTAATTGTTGCAACTGAAGAAACAGACACATTTATGTGGACTTTTGAAGGAAGAGTAAAAGACAAACAAGACAGAGCTATATTCTTGCATGTGTTGTACTACGGTGCTATGGTTGCACAGTTTAAATATAGATTTTAAAATAATCCAGCTAATAGCTGAGGGAACCTCAGATACACAAATGAAAACAAATTCAAAATGGGTAAATTTAAGTCAATAGCTCTTAGAGCAGTGAGATTCAGAAACAGTCAAATAAAAGTGTTAAAGAGATGAATTGTTTTTAAAATAACTGCTTTATAGACCTTTCACAGAATTAAACTGGAGAGTTAAGATATCATGCTGTTTCTAGTCTGCCAGTGTCAGCTGGAACAAATTCTAAGCTTTTAAAACTGTAATAAATGAGAATAGCATGGTGATTGTACAGACTGAAAAACCTTTGTGAAGAGAACTACCTATGAACGCTGTCCCCACTATCTGAATTCCAGGCACAGATCCCTACATTTTGCTTCAGAGCCTTCCTGTGAGTTAATGGAGACTGTATTTTACTTTCAATTTAGTTTTGATTATGACATTATTCTGTTTTGTTGATGTGAAGTGCAAGCAAGTTTAATATTAAAGATTGTGATTGAGAACTACCATTTATTGTTAGTTGGGGCACAAAGTTCTGGAGTTCTTGTTATCCTTCTAGCATTGCATACGTGCTCATTAAACAGATGTGATACATGCTCTGAATCAGAGTGATATCCTGTAGCAGTTGATACGTTTCATCCTGTGGGCTGCTTCATCTTCTGGGTTTGTTTGTTTTTATTTGTAATGTATACTTGAACACTACAATTCCAATGCATAGCCTGGACATCAGTAGATCAGTACAAGCTGTTTTCGCTAGACACATCACTGGGTCACCTGTGCCTTCTCTCTGTCTCATGGTATGTATGTAGTTGTCAAACTGGTAAATATCTAAGGTTGAGAAGGGGTATGTTTTATAAATCTTTTTGATCACAGAGTGAAGATAATCAAAATCTGTAAGAAAAATCTATTACAGAAGGCTAGAGAAACCTTATAGCAGTCACAAGCCTTGTGCTTTGATGTGCTTATGATGAGACTTGGCTTCCTTTGTCACGCTTTCAGAGGGGATAACTTAGCTCTGTTTTACATCTGGATCCCTTGAATGCCCTTCTGCAAATGAAGATTTAATTTGGTGAGGCTAATACAGTGAATCTGATTCAGCTTGCACCTCACTGACATTGTGAGCCCATTATGGCATTATTACTCTCCAATTACAGGCATGAAGGTAAGAAGAGGCCTAGTAATGAAGGGTACAAACCCAGAGCAGAGTGGCAAGAATTTTAAATGAGGCCAAAGTAAAAAAAAAAAAAAAAAAAAAAAAAATTCTACTGCACTGATATCTATCAAAAGGCCATTTTTCATAAGTGGCTACTTTGAACAATCCCCCAAGGAGTGTTATTCCTAAATATTATTGTGCCATCACCTCTTCATCCAGGCTACAGACTGGAATTTGTTTGATATGCAAATACCTACAATTTCTATAGTTCTGTGTACTGCATAGCTGTTGTAGCACTTGTACTGAAACAAGGTCAAGCAGAAATAATGTTTATTTCATTTCTGAGAATAATGTCAAAACTACACTTAAAAAAAAAGTCCAACATGGAAGCATGTTGGACCTGAAAACACAACTATTTACTAGCATTGGTCTAAACCAAATGTGTCTTCTGTGGTTTTAAGATATTAGAAACTAACTTTGTGCACCTTTTCAAAATGTTGTCTTGTGTGAGTAGAATTTTGTGAGACTGACTGTTGAGGGTATCCTAAACTTGTGACTGCTGTAGGATCACTTCACTGAGACTTTTCTGAATGTGCCACAGTAAACTAAAAGGATTAAAGAAAGCACAGGGATAATAAATGTCAATAAGGAGCAGAGCCCATATAGTTTACATGTGTGATATCAAATTAGTTCATATTGCTTCAAAAGTATATTTCCTTTCTGAAGAATGGAAAATAGATCCACAGAGGACTGGTCACCAGAGAAAATGGAATAAACATGAGCATCAAGGAAATAACATATAACATAATAATATATATATATAATGTATACCTAATATAATACATAATAAGTGTGAAATCTAAGAAATGGCAGAAGCAGAGGCAGAAGCTGCACATTCCTCAGAGGAGGTATATCAAACTTCAGGTCCTTCTGACAGGAAGGGATCCAGTGGAATATGAATAGTAAGACTGCCAACTGACAGAATAACAAGGAATAGCTTATTTCATTTAGATACTCTTTTTACAATTTATGTACAAATAGTCACATAAAGCTGTTTCATTTATGTTTCAAGGCTGTCAGCTGCACTGTGACATGCTGTGATAAAATATAGTACTTAGGAGATGCAGATCCATGCTTGGTTTGAAGATCTGCAAATCAGTGCTGCTACACACAGATTTTAGCTGCATTGATTCCTTGCTTTCGTTGACAGTACAGGGCTGCTTGGGGTGCTAGTGTCAGTGCAAAGGATATGGTGAAAATGCCTATAGTAGGAAGGAAGAAGTGCAAAACAATCCTTTCTGGTGGCCACGCAGGTTCACACTGGCTGAGTCAACATTTTCGTGAACATATGAAAAGTGGGCTTGCACATAGTTGCTCCTTGCAATTTGGAGTAGTTTATTAAATTATTAAAAATATTAAATTATTTCATTTATATCTGTCCAGTTTTCTGCTCTGGGCTGCTTTAAAACTGGAAAAATTCACTTAAGTGTTCTAGGTGCTATGGAGACAGTGCTGATGTCAGAAATGTGTTCAGTGGGGGCCTGGAAAAGGGAAACAGATGGCTGCAGTTACTGCTGGACATGGTTGGTCGTTGGTGCATAACATGGAGCAATGGAGTGCAGTACAGAATTGCTGAACTAGCAATGGATGTGGTAGACTGTTGGGAAGGCAGGAGAGCTCGTGGAGAGGCAGAAGTTGTTAGCTTACCCCCAGTGCTGTGTTAAGGAAATGCAGTTTCTTTGCATCCTGTTGGGTCCACACAGGGCTGAGCCACACCATATGGCTTCATCAGCTTGAACTGATGCCAGCTCAGGTGTCTACGATTTGCAGACTCGGGCCAGATTCCAGTACCTGTTCAAGTCTCGCTTCTCTTCTATCCCAGTATATGATGAAGCATCTTTCTGGTACGTGGGTTATCCTGACCTCTATTTTCTAGGTGGCTTTGCAATTCATGGGGCTTTTATAAGAACTGAGGAGCCAGGGTGAAGTGATAATACAGGTGCCACTGTTAATGAAATAAGTATTTGTTTTTTCCTTAAGCATTGACCTCTCGGGTGATGTTAACTCCTGTTGCCATTATAATTTGCCACTGTATCTTGCACTGTACTGGAGTAAAACCAGAAACAGAACCCTGAAAAAACTTTCCAAATCCCAGACTTCGTCAGTCTGAGAAAAAAACCCTCATCTCTGAACCTTGAATCAGATTCTGTGCAGTTAACATAGACCTCTGGTGCTAAGGTCATTTGCTTAGTTGTTAACCACCCTGCAAGGTTTCCCTACACACCCCTTGTCACTTGCGTGACAGGATCTTTCCAGCTATTTTCAAGCAAAGCTGCTTAGTTGTGGTTTGCTCTGCCTTATCTATTGCCTTACTTGCTATTAGTTTTTATTCTGAACTGCAAATGAGCAGTCAAAAGTGTCTTGGTTGTTTATTTATCAAGCTTTCTAAAAATCCTCTTTTGTTTTACCTTCCATTGTATTTAGAAGTTGCCTCTAAATGTCCCATGAGGTCACCTTCCTTTCAAGTCCATCCTTTTGACATTCTCATTTGCTGTGATTTCTATAAAGCCTTTGCAGTGATTAAACAGTGCTTATCATGATGTTCAAAATCATTTTGTTACTTTACTTTCCAGTCACTCTGTGCTGTTGTCTAAAAATAAAATGAAAGATTCTGTAAGCTCTTCAGTGCAGAGATTGTCTTTTTGTAAAGCGTTTAACACAGCAGGGTCTAGGAATCCAGGCAGGGGCCTATAATACCAGCTGGAGAGAGAAGAAAAAAGTGTTTCCAGGAATAAATTATTTTTTTGATATGAAGGTAAGTGTAAGGTGCAGGGATCATTTCTTCATCATGAAATATGCATTAATGCTAACAATATGCAATCACTTTTAATCAGGCTGACATGTCTACAATGCAAAGAACAAAGTTTTTTTTTTATTAATGGTAGTTAGGACACCAGTAGCATTTGCACAAGCTGGAATGGGTTTTGTGACAAAATGATTCTGTGCTCGAAAGCTACAATTATTCTGTAAACTTCAAAATCCAGAATTCAAGATTAGAAGAGGCTGAGAATTCCTGCATGTGATTGGCTCAGGCTGAAAGCTGGAGAAAAAGCGGTTTGCCTTTTATGCATTCTGTCAGCTCCAACAATGCTAACCAGGGAAAGTGTCATCTCCCTAGAGTGTCTTTTCAGACAAAAGCACTATAGGGCAATAATGAATCTCAAAAGAAATTCACAATTGGAAAAATCAGTGTTCTGCATATAAATGTTTCTAATGGAGCTATGAGCATCAGTCTTGTGTTCTATTGCTTTGAAAGATGCCATGTGAATCCCCGTAGCTTTTAGCTATTCAAGATATGAAAGGTGTTGTTCATCTCAATTTGTATTATGTTCCTTATAAAATATTAAATAATCTTTTGGCATCAAAAAGTTTGATTAGGGTTTTAAGACTACAGATATATTGTTCATAACTTGAAAATTTAAGTTGCTAATGGATGACATAAACCATGACCCACAGAGAACAATTTCTACTGGTCTGGATAGAACTGTCTACAGGTATGTAGATTGACAGTTATAAGAAATACATGCTTCTACTAGCATTGTTCACCTGATCACATTTTTAAAAACAAAGTTATACTTTACAGCCCTGAAAAAGTAGCTTAGTTTTTAAATAGGTTTTAAACTGGTTTTATCTCTGTATTATCTGTCATTGGGTCTGTCCTATCATTTGGGCCTATACAGCATAGAATTCCTGTCATGCTCATCCTCAAACTCTGCCCATAAAGTTGAGCATCACAAAAATGAAGCTGTGCTGAGATTCCACTGCCACATGCAATTGAAACAAAATATTGACAATTTTTGGAAGTTTCAGAAGTATATAGACAAGCTGAGTTTTGTGCTTAAATACTTTTGAACCAAGGAAATATATTAGTGTTTGTATTCGTTTTTTTCAAATTCTGCTGTAACAAAAACTACTCGGATGTTTTACTTAGTAAAAACAAGAATAAATGATAACTTGCACTTGGGTGTATTGTTTGTTGTAATTTTAGCTCACCTCAAAAAAAAAATTAGCCTTTTCTCACTTTAATGGTGACATGTCAAGAAACTGGCAGATTTCTGGTTATTGCTCAATCTATCTCTATAGAAAATTAGAATTTACATGACAGCTTTCTATTTCTAATCCCATTTGGGGTACCATTCTGTATAGCATGCTTTCTTTTCCTTAATAATACCTGTTTGAAAGGTGTTTCTGGTTTCAGAAATTAGTTCTGCTCTCCTGTTCTCTTTGCAATAAATCTGACTTCAGAAAAAATCTGTTGTTTTTTGAGACAGAGGTAAAATAACTTTGTTTGAGAGGGTTTTTTTCCTCTAATTTTTGTATATAGCCTTCATTCTTACTCTTCATCCTTAGTGTAAACAATGGTGACATGTAATTTTATTTAAATTTTTGGGGTGAAATTCACATAATTTGGAGTGTCTTGGTATTAAACTGTGGTTCCTGAAAAACAAACTGAAAAGGCTTAATGGACTGAATTTAGGAACTGGGAGATCTGGATCCTTTCCCTGATGCTACTGAATGTTTTCTCTGCATGATGTTTTGAAATCTTGTATCCTCCTGCCTTTAAAAATTCTGAAGAACTATCTGTGGAAAATATATGAATGTATAGATGACTGTTAGAAAGCATACATATTGTTCAGCTTTTATTTTTAAGTATTTGAGTTGTATGAGACCTTGTGCTGTCCCCGTATATGAAAACTGTTAACTCTGGTTATTCTTAACTACCAGTACTTTCTGTAAATATAAAGCCATTCTTTAAATAAGTGTTTGCTCATGGTAGTGTTTTTCTACAGTTTAATTATGAGTAAAATTTTTAAACTGGCATGGATTTATTAGTACAAGTGACCTTTTCTGACGGTATCTTCAAGAGAACAAAGAGAAATAAACAGGTGCTCTGGCAGAACATTCAAAATGGAACAGTTCAAAGTAGTTTCAAAGGCCAAGGAAAACAGACAGGTTACACTTTTGTGAGGAGTGTTCGGCTTGTCTAGCTTTGTGCAAGTACAGCATAAATACATTTTCTACACAGTATCTGTGCTAATCATCTGCACAACCTTTATTGTCAGTGGAAAGACATAAGCACTTCCACGTGCAGTTAATTTCAGCTTTTGCAAATCCAAGTGAAAATAGCTGCTTTACAGAGATCACAGTCTGCCCTGTTACGCCTGTGGAGCTGCTTGGATGTATCTGTAGGGGAAGGATAGCACGACATTTTAGTCTGTGCCTTGTATCACTTCAGATGATGAAACTACATACATCAGTCCTGAGTATGCTTAAACATAGGACAGATTTGCTTTGAATTGATTTTGGCCAAAAGCTAATCACTTGGAACAGATTGCATTACTAACATATAGCACAGCTAAATGACTGTCACCTCTTCATGAAGAGTTGTGGCACCAGCAAGACATGCTTGTTCTATAAAATGTCTAACATAATTCTTTCATTTTAAAACTGGAGTGTTTGGCTATTGACTGCCTGTTTTATCCCTTCTTCATGTCAGGTGGATGTTGATGTGTTGCATTGCTAATAGAATTCTAATGATTGTTCTAAAGGCAAAAAATAATTCAAGTAAATCAGAACTAAAAGAAAATATGAAGAAAAAACATGTCTAGGAAAAGGGAGCATTGTAGTGTAACTTAAAAACTAAAGCAGTTAGTTATTTGCTCAGATAACTGTGATAGGAAGTATAAAATAATAAACTAGTGGGTTTTGAATCCTTAAAGACTGATAACTTTTAGGTTATGAATACTGAAATTGTGTGGAAATATGATAAGAAATAATGTTTGCCATTCCTATGTTCTGCTTATATGTCTACAGGAAATGTGTTAACCATGGATTTCTTTAGCCTTAGTCCAAAAGCACTGGATAGGTCTCTCAGATGGCTGTTGTCCCTCACCAAAGCACATTTGCTTTTGCAGAAGATAAATAAAAACTGGCACTGTTTCTTTGTTAAAGTCACTCCTCCACAAGTAGTTGTTAAGCCTGTTATGTGAATAATACCCAGCAATACTGAAATCTGAAGATGGATGTAAATTTCATGTATTTATTTTTCAGTTTACAATGATGTTAAGATCTTTTTCTAAAACAAAACAAAACAAAAAACAAAACAAAAGCAACAACCAAAAAACCCCAACAAAACTGCTCTGTATTTTCTGCTTGATACTGAGAAATTAAAGCACCAAAAATGTTAAATATTTAGTTAGCACTTCAAATATCTTAAAAATATTTATTTAACATTAGTGTGACCCTACAAAACAGAACTCGCTGAAGGGTAAGTGAAACTCAACATTTAGTGTTGGATAGGATGAAGGGAAAATATTCTGTATACACATATAATTTGAGTTACAGAAGTCTGTTGTTTGGCAAAGCAACACCATCCCGTTGATCCTGACGGTGATGCTTTTTGACTGGTTTGGTCCAAAGACTGGGATCTCCCACTGTAAACCTTCCTTTTTGTAAGAATCTACAAGATGCTATGGTTTAGCAATTTTTCTATTTTCAGAGATGTGGGAGCTTTTCATGTTCTGTATAAATCATTATGTACATATATGTGTATATACATGCCAGTGCATTGGTTATATTCTACGAGATTTATTTGGGTATTTGTGTGCATTCATCTCATAAAAATTTCTGTCAGCAGCACTAGAGTTAGGTCCCAGTTTTCCTTCAGATAAAAGGACCAAGAACCCAGGTCTCTTGTCTTTCTCCAAAAATAAAAATGAGATATATTTTAAGACTTCTAAGTTGGCTGACCTGCTTGCAGTAATTTCCATGACCAGGGTGATGAGTTGTGAGAGGTAAGATATTTGAAAGAACTGTACTGAACATTCTATGTGAAGATTGTTCTCAATTAAAGATTTAGAAATCTTTGATTGAGAGAATTCAGTCATTTTGAGCTTAGTCTTTTCTGTAGTGTCCAGGCTTCTGAGAACTTGGAAATCAAAGTTTGCTTCTTTTCACTTCAGTCTTTTCAGCGAAAGCTGCTGACTGATCAGTCTAGTATGGTTTTGTTGGGTATTTTTTTAATCTAGAAGCAGCTGTAAGTAGCTATTGTAAATTGGTAAATGTACCTTCCAGATGTATTTGTAGATTGTGGTTGTCCTGGACCATACAACACACACAGATTTAAAAGCCATGTTAGAAATTTTATTTGAACATCAGCTGAATGAAGGTGTGTGCCAAAATGTTTGGGTTTGGTTTGGTTTTTTTTTTTCTGCAACTCTACAGATGAAATAACCTGCATTGATATATCTTCAGATAAGTTAACAAATGTTCTAATTGCTCGCATTATTTCATTACTTAGTAAGTTCTGTCATATCAGCTGCAATGAAGTAGTATGTCTCCAATTTTTTTTGTTTAAATCTGCATAATGTTCATGCCCATGTCCTGTACTACTACTCCTGGGAATAATGAACTCTGCCTTTATCACTACAAGGAAGCCAAGTTGCAGAA
Source organism: Corythornis vintsioides (assembly GCA_025447755.1). Taxonomy (NCBI): domain Eukaryota; kingdom Metazoa; phylum Chordata; class Aves; order Coraciiformes; family Alcedinidae; genus Corythornis; species Corythornis vintsioides. Next base: position 145,945 of record JAOEGS010003479.1, read on the forward strand.
GATAGTTACAGCTCTGTGTATTTGTACATATGCAGAATTAAGTGAGATTTCACTTTGCCTAAATAACATGTCAACTAACTCTGTAGGTGATATGAAAGAAGCTACTTTAGGAAGTCAGTTTTAAACAAACAATCAAAAAGGTATAGTCTAGCTAAGATTCTGGCCTTGTACTTGCACACTCCAAATGATGAGTCAGTGATATTACAGTGTACTGTGAAAATGTGCTCTGACACATGGTCATCCATCACTACAACTCTGGGATCCTATAATAAGTACAGAGATTAATGTTTTATTACAGCAAGGTAGCTTTTACAATTACATATGTAATGAGAGAGGGAGCAGGGGGATTGTAAATTCTCCATCTTTCTATAATTAATATAGAACTCAAATGACCTAAAAATGAAGAACATTATCATCCTAGAAAAATTAACTGTTTTGAGTTTCATTCTTCCCCCAATTCTTCATTCCTTGTTAATGAGGAAAATCCTTTCCATTGCTATTTTGTACAAAAAAATAATCAGCAAGTAGAGAGAGTGCTTATTATTTCCTAGATGATCCTGAACCCTACCAACAACCATACAGAACGATTTAATCTCTGCAGTAAAATGTATGTAGTTTACAAGTTCTTTTACTATGGTTCACAATTGTAAACTAGCTCCTTTAAAGAGCTCATTGGTTGCTTCTTGTATTCTGCCCCTGAGAAATGACTCGCAAGACAGGAAGAACAGCACTAGGGCTGCTTGGTTCTGCTTTCTGTCCTACTTTTGCCCTTTCCAAAATTCACTCTGAGAAAGGTACAGTTTCACAGCATGGTCTGGTATAGCAGATGATTTCTCTACAGGTCAATATACAGGTCAATACTGTTTGCCTTAGTAATTTGACCTTAAAAATGGTGGGAAATTTGTATTGTCATCTGTTCATTCTCTCAAATTGATTACAGTAAAAGCAGCTTTGGCCTGAAAACTGGGAAAGAGCAGGGTAAGAAAATCTACCCATAGTGACTAGAGTAATTGTGTTGTTTGTCTGCTTCTATCCAGCACCAGTTCTTGATGTGTTTCAGAAATGGAGCCACTGATTTAACTGTATAGCCTTTACAATGTGGTAATGGTTACTTAAAGCTACAAGATGGAATTATATATCTAATTATGTTTGATTTAGACAGTAACAGAATCATCAATTTCTTAAGATGCAATAAGACAACTAATAGCCTGCTACAGATTCTACAGCTGTCTCCTGAAATGTTAAAAGATCAATAGGTCTGTAAGGTCAAGGAGTGGGGCAGTTGAAAAAAGACAAGAACAACTTGTATTGAAGAAGGGTGATGGAGAGGAAGGAGAAGATGATTAGCTATCTAGCATCACAATTTATCAGGAACACAACACTAACACAGCTAATCCATATAAACCTATTATAGCTAGCAAGTAATGGTGGGGGAAAAGACATGCTCCTGAAATCTGGGAGTAAGGAGAAAGCCATCTAGCTCTGGATTCATGATGAATGTGGGCATGTTGCAGTCAGGTTGAAGGCAAATCTTAAGCTTTTGATCACTTCAGGAATCTATTTAAAGCCCTTTAAAGGCTTGGGATGGAAGAAGAAACAGAAAATAAAATAAATCCTTAAAATGCTTTACTAGCTAAAAATACTCCATACATAGGTCACTATAAGTAAAGAAGATATGTCTTCTCATCAGATTGAAGCATAAATAAAATGTTAAATATTGTCATGAAAGGCTATTAATATTCACAGCTAATATTTATTAATCCAAAGAAAAACCAATTATTTGGATTTTTTTTTTATGACTGTTTTGGGTTTTTTTTTACATTCTTTCCTTTTGCCTTGCTTTGTGGCTTTACTAGAAGACTACCATCTGTAGACATTTTTTGTGTTAGAAAACAGAACCTACGTCTGTTGGCTGTCAGTGGGTACCTTGCTGATGTTATAGCTGAGCTTTAGGAGTTGGGCACAGCACCAGGAAAGCTCCTAACATCTGTAGTGTGTCATTTGCTCAGTAAACATGCTGACCTCTTCCCACAAAGTGATATCATTGTGCAGTGTAATAGGAATATGATCTAGGGAAGAGAAATGGATAAGTATTTTGTCCATTTGCTACTTGGCATTCAGGATGAGTACTGTAGTGTCTGTCCCCTTTTGTAAAGCAATTAAGCATTCTTGAGCTGTCTTGAAGCTTGTTGCCTTCCCCCATTGAACCGTTGTCAGGAAAAAACCTAAACATAAGTGTCTGTTTCTCATTGATAGAATTAATAAAATAGAATGATGACAGGATACAGAACAAGCATAATTTCAGAACTACTGCTCTGCATCTCTCTTCCCCAGCAGTGGAAAAGGCAAGTGCAACTTGATATGCTGCAACAACAGCAAAGGGGAAATCCTTTAAGTAAAGTTGTCAACTTCTCAATTATATCTCAGTTTATATCAGAAGTTCTAATAGAAATATATGTAGCTTTTGTCAACTGTTCTCTTACTTTAAAGAAGAAAAGGGTTTGATATCAGAGTTCCTAGATTGCTGTCAAAAGTTACTCTTTTAATTCAGAGATTTGCTTGGTTGCCTGTCTGCTGTTAACTGAGAACTGCAAAGGTGTGTTAAATTCTCTGGATGTACTTGCAAGTTTTATAGAATTATTTTCTTCCATTTACTGCTCTGCTCTGTGATGATGGGTAAGAACACCTGTAAGCCTAGTTTGAACCATCTGTTAAAAAGAGTTAATGTTAAAATATCAAACTGATTGGATGTTCTAAACAGCAGATAATCTGAATGTACATAGCAGCATTTTTGGGTCAAGAATTAAGAATTACAGTATGAAGGGGTTAGAGATTTTTGAGAGTCTTTCTTTTCATTCAACAAAAACCAAAACACACAAAACACAGAGCTGAAAATTAAACCAGCTCAGATTGGCCTTGTGTCTTACCATTAAATTAGTTTTCTGGAGTTGAATACTGTAGGAGCTGGATATGAAGCATCTTCCACTTGGAATTTTATTGGGTAGAGACTTTGAGGTAATTATTATAAAAATACTGGAGATATTTAGGGGAATAGGTCCATAAGAACCATAACTTTGTATTTACTGCCTTCTTATTAATAAAATGTAATTACTGTTTTGCTATAATAAAATATCTTTAAATATTACTTAAAATATATCTCATTAACATTTCAGCAATCCTAGATATTTATTTTTTTTTTACCAGGGAAATTAATATCTGTTGAGAGTAAATAAAATTTTCAAGTTAGAAAGTCCTTATAGAGAGTTAAAGCTATGCAGGGTCATTTTTCATCCTTTTTTTTCTTTTTACCACATTAATTAGGCACAAGGCCAGGCAGCACAATGGAAAATAAATTTTCTTTAATAGAATACTTTTCTACAGGCACTGCTGGACACATACTGACATCTTATGTATTTTTCTTCCTTCTGAAGCTCCCTTCACGGTTATATCTTGCGTGGGAAAGACTTCTGGACATACATTGTGTTTGAGGTCTGTTTCAGTTAGTAAGGTGATGGCTCACCCTGGCCATGATGTTCTGGGGGTTCATTTTTTTGTCTTCCTAGGTACCTTAAGAGTATTTGATATGGAGCAATGTTGACTAATATGATACATAAAGAATATTTTGGAAGGTACATCAGTCTGTCCTGCATGTTTTAGAAGAGTGAACTGCAGAGTATAAAACAGGAAAAAAATGGGTTTAATCCCTTGCATCACTAAAAGAATGCTTCTGCTGCTCAGATACTTTCCTCTGTAGCCCCTTCTGATTTCGAACATAACTATATGTAAGGAAAAAAGTGCTTTACTGCAGCAGTTTATTAAGTTTGTATTTGGTTTTTATGATGCTTTTTGTATCTTTGTGGGTCTGGCTGTGTTTGCAAGGCTATTTTCTTTGGCTGAAATATTTAGAGCTATTTGCAGACAACGGAACTGTAGAGAATGATTTTTTTGTGTGTGTGTGTTCTGTCTGGTTTAAAAGGCTGTAACATCACTTCATTCCTGTTGCTGGTCTGTGGTACCTGAGATTTCTAAAGCCTTCAGTTTGCATTTGTGGTATTTCTGATTTTACTGAAATCTAGTCTACAGTCTGTGTGGATCTGGTAGTGTCTGTTTTTCATTCTGCTGCTGTAGCTTAACTATTAAAGTATGAATAATCAAGTTTAGAGTTGATTAAAAAAAAAAAATCACTCTTTCAGCATTAGCAATTCACTCAGGATTCCAGGGTGTATTTATTTTCCTTTCAATACTTTTTAAGGCCTCAGTAAAAGCTTTCAGTTATAAAATTTGATTTATTTTGAACTAAGATGGTAGTAAACAGATAATTGAGTTTAACCAGATTGCTTTTCATGGGTTCAAAATGTATGACCTTGAAAGATTTTATACTCTGTTGTAGGCTTTCACCACCACTAATAAGCTGTATAGCAAGAGGCGACCTCTCCTCTTCCAAAGTCTTATTGTGAAGTTCAAAATCCTCTTTTCAGTGCTGTAATTTTTTTTTTTTTTACTATAGTTCAGTGAGTTACTTAGCAAAAATATACCTCTTCTATTGCCAAGGCAGCTATCTTGTAAAGTTTATTGTGTCTGTTAATTTAGACTCCAATCCCAGTTTCCCCCATAGCCTTTTCAGGAGGATAAAATACTGAATGTTATAATTAGTGTGCTAGGTTTTGACTTTACAGGCTTGTTTTGGATTAAGCAAATTTTGTAGCTGCCTTGAGACACTAATTGCATCCATAGAAACTATGAGAGTGCTAGTTACCTACAGAGCTACTTCTTAACTTCTCATTTCTACAAGTAAAATGCAAAAATTTTGCATGATTACTGCCATCTTCCAGAAAATATGTGCTCCTTTTGTTTGTGGAATGAATTGAGTGGTTTTGGCTATTTTATAGAAGCTCTTAAGTACTTCAAATCTTTTAGGCATAGCATAAGAGCTGCATGTGGTAGACTTGATTTCTGTACAGTATCTCTGAATCCACTTGCATAATTGGAGCCTAAACAATGTAAGGAGTGCATATATATAATTTTATGCAGTAAAATAATAAATAACAATGCAACTAATACTCAACATAGTGCGTGACCTGGTCTTTCTAAAGGGAATTAGCTTGAAGAATATAAGGGGAACACTTTCCTGTGCTTCTTAATTGTATATTCAGTTGATACATTAACTAATATGCTTTCATTGCTCTGCCGTGGGAGGGGCACAGCCTCATAAAGGACCCACAAAATGATAAGAACAAAATGTAATAGTAGGGACAGGAATGCCTCCAATACAGAGATGGTATTATATATCCTCTGCCCAGTGCTTCTAAGTCAGTCTCAACCCTTTTGCGAGCTGCATCAGTAAATGATTCTGGGAGAGGATGGAATCTCTAGTTTCAGTCTGCTTTCAGTCTTTTCTAGTTGTATGCCAGCTCCTTAGACCTGGGACAATGCAGTTAAATACATTTTTTTTTTTTACAAGATCTAATTCATTAACTTTTATTCTACACATAGGTTTTTTTGCATGAATTTTTAATATATATTAGAATTGAAAGAAACTGAGTGGAGAAATTTAGGACACTTTTGTATAAGGGAAGTGACTTTCATATAATTGTTTGCAAGAGAAGGAAAAAAGACCTACACTCCAAAATTAATTGCACACAGAAACTTATATTTGAAGTTGTAAGTACAGAAGATATTTAAACGTTTTGTTCATGGAAAATACAGTACATCTTCCACTACTTAACTTCATGTGTATAATATACAGTCTTACTTGAATGTCTCTGTTGGGGTGGAACAGCTTCTCTTAGAGTATACAAAGCTTAATATTACTGTCTGGCACACATCCTGCTGACAGACCTGGGAAGTGTCAGAAGTTTGGTTTCCCAGGCTGAAATTTCTTCTGTTTCTTGCTTGTTTGTATGAGGGGTGATACAGCACGTGCTACACAAGCATTTTTGTGTATGCTATATACCTGCCAATATCACTATTGTAGTGTTTCTTCACCTTCTTTAATCTAAAGTGATATTAGAGATTACAGAAAAATAAGAGACGACAGTTAGGAGTAAATCTGAGCATCATTTTCTTAAATGGTTTCTTCCAAGGAGCAGGCCAAGAACTAAGCCCTGCAGAGATGCAACAAAAGCAGCAGCAGCTGTTGTTCTTGCATCCATTAACACTGATGGGGTTGGTTTGCTGCTCATTCCAATAGGAAAAAAAAACCTTTGGCTAATAACTTCTGGTAATAACTTTTTAGCTTGTAGTGATGGGGTGCATGTAGATGTTTAGTATAAAAATTAAATGGAAATTTAAATTAAAGAGAGTGGAGAGTGCTCAGTCCCTGTAAGGCAGCTGATGCTCTATTTCTTTGCTGTTTATTTTCTCCTCTGCCTGTTTTTAAAATGCTGCAAGAGAAGATTGAGGAGCTTGGTAGTTTTCCAGCCAGTAGAGGCTGAAGCTGCACTGAAGCGATTCCTCAGCTGTAGTTTCTGAGTCCCTGGTTCAGGGTTGCTATTCCCTTAAGCTACTGTGTTAGGTGAAACTTTGTTGTTCAGAGTCAGTACAAGTGGGAAGGACTTTACCTGTGTAGTGAATGTGTTTTCATTATGTAACTTCTTTTATAACTCTTTTATATGAACTGTAATCACTTTGCAAAATTGGCAGTCACCTAAAAAATTATGTACAAGGCACTTTGTTATTTTAACTATGTAATACACAGTTGAATTATTTCAAACACATGCAAACCAATTTAAAGTAGAACACTAATAAGTGTTTTCCCTTAAATCTATTGATATTTATTGACTGATAGCTGTGTGTGAATTGTTACATTTTTAAGGAGAAAAATTATTTCATTTTTTCAGTTATAAAAGAAATGTTTAATAATCTTCGTTTGTTTGACTCGGAATTGGCTCTTTTTATCAGAGATTTGCTGTCTTATTTTTTAAAAGCCCATTGTTTGCTTTTGAAAGGTTCTTGATAGAGCTTTAACAGGAGACTAAATCTGAACAGCCAGAAATATTTGAGTCTAAAGTGTGCTCATTCTTACTCTAGATTGTTTAAATTTTAATCTAATGTTCAGAAGCAAGATAATTGAAGATGTATTCCCTCTCCTTGCAGAAGTACAACTTTTGCCATGGAGTTTATTCCTACTAGCAAATTCTTGTATGTGCTACTGATTCTCTGTTACCATCATTATTTGTATACTATACAAGTCAAAATTTACTTCTGCATCAATTTTAGGAAATCTAATTTCTTGAACTTAGATGGAGAAGAAAGCTATAAACTTGGATGTTTTACATACAAACTGTTCTAAAAATGCTTCAAATATTAGATTGTTACAATTCTTGTATTAACTTTAATTTGATGAAAATAATGTTTACTTATTCCTTAGAGATTTTGAATTGTATAAATATAGTTTCTGGTTAAGAAAACTTACTCAGAAACAAGAGAGGACTGAAAGAAAACTTGAAGCCTTACATCTTGTTCAGACATGGTGTTTTTTACTCTGTTTCATAGTCTTTTAGTGTAACAGAGCATGAAGAACCAGATGTAGGAAACATGGTGAGTTAACTGGGTCCTGTCTCCTAAACTCTTTTGTTTTAATAATAAATAAATTTAAAAAAATAAATAAATCTGCACTCTTCTTGCTGTCCCTAGCTAATACTTTAAAGGAAGAGGAGCAAATGCCCAAGTTCTAGGCATGCTTCCTAGCTTGGGGACCAGAAATATTGTCGTCATTTTATTCTAACCTGTGCTGAAACTAAGCTCAGCCTACAGAGGGTTTTCTCAGTAATTCTGGATCATGTAGATCCAGCTCAGATTCCTCTGCACTATGATCCTGGTATTAAGGTTTGCTTCTACTCTGCTAGCTTAAAGAGTATTTATATGTATGGGCTAAATACATTTATCCTTGTTATCAATGAAAGGACTTGAGTCTTGATGAAACCTTGAATAACCTGGTCTCCCCTCATAACTATCTCTACATTGGGCCAGAGGTTTGACTACAGACGTCCTGAAGTCTCTTCCAAGGTGAATTTCTCATGGTCCTGTGAATAGGGAGAATCCCCTAAGGACTTTGACATTCTAATGTGTGGTGAAATCTGTTTGGGGGACAATTCAGTAATCTGAAAATGAGCTAAGGCTTTTTTTAACAATAATTTTTAGGTGAGTTATGCAAAGCAAAAAGATTAGTTGATTCAGGCAGGTACAGTGTCTTCCGAACAGGACTGGTGCTGAATAATCCTGATGCTCAGCCTCAATGAAAGTGATTGTGAATAATGAAATTCTGAGAAGAGCCAGTAGTAATGTGGCTTGTTAGTATGCTAGAGTTGTTTTATGGTAGTTGACACATCCCATCCATTAAAATGATGATGTGATAACTGTTTACTACTTGTCCAAGAGGTTGGAAGCTGTAATAACACCAATAAGAGGACTGTGTAGCTCATATATCATTGAATAAATGAGATTTATTATTGCTTAGTGAGGTAAATTTAATATGCAGGGAACTTGTATGCAGTAAAGCAAACTACGGTTACAGTTGTAACAAAGTCATTAATATCCATGTAGCATAAAACCAGAATTGTATGGCTAACTGTATATGTGAAATATAAATCTAAACTTGGTCTCTATTTGACTATTCACCTGATGATGATGGCTTGATACCTGTATCTTCCCAGCCTTTACATAGCTGAGAAATGTAACAGTTACTATTTCTCCCTAAATCCAGGTCCTCACCTTGGCCCAAAGTGTTGAAGTCAAATTAATAGAGAGGGAGCATGGAAAGTGCAGAATGAATGACCTTGAGAGTGAGCCAGCTGTCAATACACCATGTTTATCAGCTGGGAACACTGCTTGGTTATCCCTGGGGCTGGTTTCATGATCCACTGTCACCAATGTAACATCACAGGGCTGCTGGCTGTGCAGCCTGCCTGCCCCCTTCACCCAGCCAACGCCGGCAGTACAAAGGAGGAGTCAGGAATATAGCCCATGGAAAGGAGACTGCCTCTTTTCCTGCAGCACTGAGCACTAACAGCAGTGAGGTTTGGCTGAACGTGGCAATACAAACTCTAGGTTCCTCTGATACACCTTCCACTCGGTCTCTGCTTTGAAAGAGAATGGGATGTTCTCTCCTTAATGCCTCACAAATCCACAAAGCTCCTCCATCTGCCATACTGTGTTGCTGTATTTGGAGATGTTGCAAATGATCATATCATTCTGTTGCTTTGAGGGAAGGTGGCAATTTGTTTGGTGCCCCAGTTGTAGAAAAAAAACAGGTGTGGTGCCATGGTAGGGTGCTAAATAATAGCAGAGAATTATTTTAGTCCATTAACCTGTGGGTTATTGGTCCTGCATGTTTCTTCTGCACCAAATTCTATTGCGCATTTTAAAATACAGAAGGATTTTTTTTTCCAGTGACCTTCCCCTTCTACCATATTGAGGAATGTGGCACAGGAAAAGCAGCATTAGGGTGTTTGTATTTCTTCTGTATTTCAGGCAAAACATCTTTTCTTTCTTCCCTCCCCCTCCAACCAAAAGAGGCTGAAACCTCTGTGTAAATTAAAATCTGATTATGCAAACTCTGAATCATCATTAGTTCCTACTGTGGAATATTCTAGACAAAGGAAATAGACCTTCCTGATTATTTTATTCTATGTAACCCATGTATATCTAAATATTAATTAATTGAAAACAAAACAATTTCCCAAACAGGATTGTTCTCCACTGATGTGCTAGCTTAAGGAAAAATAGTTGTCAATGAAAATTTATGTAAATGTACATTTTTATATTTTCAAAAATAAATATTTAGGGTTTTCATTTAAAAAACTTTTTTTTCCACTTATTTTCTAAAGAAGAAAAATCCTAAAATCAAAATACTGTAATTTAAACTTCAGCTAATGACTTTGAAAGAAAATTAAGATGGGTGAGACAGACAGATTAAAATTTTCCACTGTTGATGAAATATTTCAGTATTTTGCTTTTTTTTTGCTTTTGCTGAACTGATAAAATAATTTCATACAGTGCTTTTCACAGGAGTTTACAGAAGATAGAATCCTGCATGTTTTAGGCTTCTTTTAAAACCTAAACCCAAACATATTTTCAGGTGACTGTGTAGCCATGCTAAAAGATGAGATCAGTGTCTCCTGTAGTACTGAACCATGCCAAAATCTGCCTTCTGGACGCTTGATTAGTAGTCAGATGTTTTGGAGACTAGTAACTCTGACCAGTGCCGTAGAAAAACATAAGAAGGCAGAGTCTGCTCCAAAAAAATGTCCATTTAGGTTGGCAAGAACACGTGGCAAGGCAGGGGGATAGAGGAGGGAGAAAATGTCGTGTCAAAATCTCAGGGAGGGCTGTGAGCAAGAGCCACAGACAGAACCAGAGTCCAAACATTGGTCTAGGGATGTAACAGAGCAGTTCTGTCTAACTGCAAGACTTGAAGGGGAGGAGGGGAAGGAGCAGCTTTCTCCCACAGGCTTTACACTGCATGTTTTAGCTCTCCTGTCACTGCTGGGGAGATTTCTCTCATCTTTCTTGCATCGCTTTCTTTGTGCTTTTTTTAGACCAGACTGTCTTTTGAATCCTACGGTGTGGTGGGATTTTTTGGAGGAAGGATATGTGTTTGCTTTCTTTGGGAAATTATGTGTTTTTACAAACTATTTACCTTTAGGTATTTAATTTAATGTATCTTATGGTTTGCTTCATTCTGTATCGGGTACTTTTTTTTTTTTTTTAAATATACTCCTTTCCTCCATCTTTTTTTCCAGAATTTCTAGCTGCTACTGGACCTAATTTGATATTGCTGTGGAGGCCCAGCAGCTGTACCCAGCCAGGCACAAGGAAAAGAAAGAACTGGGCTAGCTGCACACATTGTACTGAATAGGGTGCTTACAGGTTGCCTAGAGGCCGTTTGCCCAGAGAGAAGAGGTTACATAATGGGGATCAGTCTCTGGACAAGTCTGATCCCTTCTGAAATAAAACCTGGAAAGGAAAGCTCTCCTTCAGAATATGAAGTGCTTTGATAATATTTCAGGACTCCAATAACATATTGTCACTACTGTTTGCTTTACTGCCATGAAAGGGACAGAACTTTGTAGCCCATTTCCTCATCATATAGAGAAAGAGGAAAACTCTTTCTAGATAGTTTTGTAAACAACATAATCCACTTAGCTTGTATATTTTTATATTGTTTGGGGATATTACTACTAGGTTGCTTTCTTATTCTGTTGAAGTTTTCCAGAGATCTTTACAATAGGCTCATAGTTCATAAGGATCTTTTGTGTTTGGAAACCATAACATTTGTGTATATAGGTAGGTTTTTTTTAATCTCACAAGAATTCACACACCTTGTGGGCTCAAGTTAAAATAATCAGCTCAGCCATACTCATAGTCAAACTATAAAATATTATTTGCAGGTGTTGCTTGTATAAAGGCAAATGTAATTACTAGAGAAGTCAGCAGGAAATCTGATTCACTTGTATGTGGACCAGGTTCACAAATGGCTGCAGCGAAGAGCAGCGTGACTTTTGTACACCCAGCTGTTCCCCTGCAGAAAGTCTTAGAATGGTTCTAGAACCTGTCATCAAAAATTTGTCCTATTATTGCAAAGGTTGAACTTGTCCCATGTAGAATAGTACTTAAATCACAGTCAGTAGCCCCAAGCTTCTTATTTTCTTTAAAGTCAGATTTCACCAAAATATTAGCTAGCAGCATGGCTTTTTCCTTTGCTTAGCCACAGGGAATGAATCGCAGGTTTTTACTGCTGCTAATCTGTTGCTGAATCCCACTGAGGAGAAAAGGTTGCTGCATAATGATTTCAAATAGCTCTTTAAAATTAGAAAGCAATGTGTTTATTGGGAAAATATACAATGTTCTTGTTTTGTATTTTTGCATTGGAAATAGCTTGTGGAGCATTAAGTTGACTGTGCTGCAGTACTTGAGTTGGAAATTACTACTTTTGGGGACTGACAGCAGTCGTGGTTTTGTGAGGAAACACCAAACTCCTAAGGTTGGGAATGTCATTTGGTTTGGTTTGGTTTTTCATCTCTTCTCAAGAATTTGATAATGCAGTGTCTCTGGAATGTTTGCACATACAAATAACTGTAGCATCTTTATCAAAGTAGGCTGCTGAGAAGGTTATTTTGTTTTCAAGAAAGCTCTTTATAGCTCTTCAATTTACAAAGATTTGTGCACGTAAATTGACCTGCTGAAGCACAGATAGATATTTATAAGCTAAACATCTGTATTAGTAGCATTGCAGAAACTTTTTCTTCCTTAGAGCCTTATTTGAATAACCAAACTATTTTTATATAGTCATAATCATTTATATATTATTTTTCTCCAACTAATCCCTGACTAGAAAATTATTATCATTATCTTTGGTTTGCTGGCATTAGTTGTGAAAATCAGAAATGTATATATGCAGAAACTGATGTGAATATTCACCTGTATGGCTGCGATTGATGTTAATAGAATAACAGAGCAAACTTTTAGGAGACAGATACTGAGTCCACAGGGAAGCCAGGGTACGTGTTCCTGGTTTTGGAAGGTTCTGTCCTCTGGTGTGATCTGCAATTCTTGACAGTTGAATGTGTCTCTCTTCATCATTACTGCAGGAACTGGCTGCAGTCAAGATCTCTCTGCAAAACTACAGTAATTATCTGCAGTGTCAGGAAGACAGTGCAATGTGCTGAACGCTGCTGCCGATGGAAGAGCTGCTGAGCACATTGCTGGAAATATCCATAGCTGACTGCTGAATGCAGGAAAGAAAAAGGGATGTTCTCTTAAAAAAAAAAAAAAGCCTGAAACTTCTGATATGTTGCAGAAAGTTAAAGATTGTTTAGGGACACTTACACTGAATAAACTTTGGAAACATAGCTGAGATTTTAATATTGTAAATAAATAACTTTTTGGAAGCCTCTGGGAAGTTAATACGCTCTACTGATACCTGCAGATTTAAGATGCATCTGCACAGTGAACTTTTTTTCCTGTATTCTTCCACAGAATGTTGAATCAGAGCTTCTGAAAACTAATAAGGAGAAGAGTATGTATGTCTTGCTGGTTGGCTGCTTCGGAACAAAGTAGTTCAGAGTCACAATGAAAAGCTGTCACTGTTTTGTCTTATCACTTTTGTGCCATATGTTCATTTACACAATTCAAACAGTGACTGTGTGAGACTATCCAGTCTACAGAAGATGGTGTGGAACTGTGTAAAGGGTTTCTGACAAGTGTTTGTGGTAGGTGGTGAATCTGGAACTCAGTTGTACATTCAATTTTAATCATGCCATGTTTTTTTACAAGAAGTTGCTAAAGTAATTGGAGCCCATTTTGTTTCAGAAATAGTCATTGTAGGGCCCTGATTACTATGGACTGTGCATGATGAGATACTTGCTGATTCCATCCAGGATTTGTGGAACTTGGTAAAACTAACCCATGATTTTAGTATGTGCGTTAGTATGAAGTAAAACCTTTATTTCTTAAATGACTGTGCTTTGCCACATAGCTTTCTCATGCCATGCTTAGTAAGGGTGAATACCTACAACTCTGAAAATGCTACTGTTTGCTGCACAGTTCTTTTCCAGCAGAAATCTGCTGTCTTTCTCTTGCAGCTTTCCTCTTCAGCAGGCATTGCTAAAATTTATGAAAAAATAGTAAACATGTTTCATATGACTCATAGCAAGGCAAGCATATTAGTGGTAAAAAATGTATTTTCTGATTGATTTGGGGGATTATTTTATGTGTGTCTTTGTTTTATGAATATTACAACTGGAAGATGTGGAATATCTCAGCAGAAATGAATGGCAATGTTAAGCAATGCAGCTGGATGTACAAAACAAATGTAATGCAATTTATTTGGCTTTTGTAACTTACACTCATCGGGAAAATCTAAGGTGCTTATTATATATGACAAATGTGCTGGTGAATCCAAACTTGGAAACATAATTTTTGATTGCTCTCAGAAATACTATACCTGATTTAATGGAAAAGATTTGCCAAGAGCACAAAGAGAATTGAGAATTGCTATGTCATTTCATAGATGCTTAAAAGTTGCAGTGGAGTGGGATGAGATGTGGGGGAAGTCTGTTAAGGAAGTGTTTACTCTTAAGTCCCAGTGATGCCAGACTGCTAATACTATCTGTCCCTTTATCTTCTTATTGTCTCACTTGCAAGATTTCTGTTCACATAGTTTTAGAAGCTGCAGTGCTTGAATGTGCAGGATCCTATTGCTATAATGGTTTTTTACAATATGGAAGGTAGAATTACCCATGTGCCATTAGCCAGCTGACTTTAAAGTATCATAAAGAGTGTTTGGGTTTTTTTTTTTTTTCTAGTGTAGATGGTAGTAGACCTCTCTTACAGTACTTTTTATGTATATTTATAAATTGTTATGCCTAAATCAGTGACTGTTTTCTGATTATATGAATCTCTTCTGAAGGTTGTATGATTGCAAGGCATAGGACATTTGAGCAAATGGTGACATATATGCAGGGGATATTTACTAACTTTTAATGTAAAATTTAAAAGTGTCATAGTGGATTTTTTAAAATATTGTTGCTTAATCTTATTTATAGTACACTTTGTGTGTATGACAGATACTGTGTTTTTTCTAATAGTATCTCATAGACCATCGTGAAGAGACAGCCTCTGGTCATGAGTGCAAATATTAACATCAAGACTGCAAAAAGGATGTTTTGAAACTCTAAAGAACCACCTCTGTTTCTTTGCCTGAATTTCTGTAATTTTATTTTTTTTGGCTTTGTAGAATGGAATTGTCTCTTTCATTGCAATTCTAAAATAAAGTAGGGTTTGAATATTAGCTTATGTTTGAAAGGGAAGAGCAGTGTTGGACTGAAGGAAGGCATTTCTTGAAGTGGAAGTAACTGTCTATAAAGAAGACTGGCAAGTTGCCAAAAGAATGTCATGCAGACAGGTCAAAAATAATGAATAAAAGATTTAATAAAAAATACAATAAAGCAAAATTAAAGAGATAAAATGTCTAATGCAAATGACTATTTCTTTTAGCCATGTTGGCAATAAGTTTCTCATAGGCAGTCTCAGTCAAATTGTGCTGTTTTTTAAGTAGAATTTACTAGGCACAGAGAACAAATTAGATTATTATTGTAAGCCTAGAGGTCTGCTAATAAGTAAATGATGTGATTTTACATCTAAGGTGCAAGTCTTAGAATTCTCCAGTGAAGAATGAACAAATAAAGTCAACATTTGTTCATGAGTGAAAAGAATTCTCTGTGTTCTCAAAGTGCTTTATGGGCTGACAAACTGCTATGGGCTATCATCTTTCTCAACACATTCTTCCTTGGAGCACAAAGGTGAAGGCACCAGGTGCAGCAGAAATGGGACTTCTTTTCTTTGCTGGGACTGTTCAGTAATGAATGATGACAGACATACACAAAACTCAAGACACAGAACTGCTGTTGCACCTGTTGCTCTGCTGCTATGATATTTTGATGGCAGAAATGACATCTCCTTATGGCATTTGAGAATGATTTTGGCACTAGGTGTTTAGCTTGCAGTGTCAGCATCTGACTCTTCTTACTGTGGCACTTATGAGGATGGACTTCCTGGTAACTTTGTCCAAGAAAGAAAGAAGTAAGTTCTGAAAAGGAGCAGCCCTTTCTTTCCAGCTTGTTGCATCTGACCTTTCAGAAGTTGAGTTCCAATTTTCGGATCCAGATGGTAGAGGAAATCTTTCTAATAGAGTAAATCTCTACAGATGCAAACAGTTCATTAATAATTCAAATTGCCTGAATTAAGACAGTCATTCCATTCTTTATTCAATGTTTGAATTAGTGTAATCTTATTTCCTTTATTTCCTGTACTGCCTTTACCAAATCTTATTTTGATACAGCATATGATTAGGCCATGCTATGAAATAACATATTGTAAGGGTTCTATTTAGACAGTGAAGTCTAGAATGTATATGAAAAGAAATATTTACACATGAACCCCAGAACGAATAACCTGTGGTTTTTGTGACATCCAATCAATAATTTGCAGTCAGCTCTCAGTTTGATAACTAATCTGGTCTAACAGTAATTTGGATAAGAAACTTGCAGAGACAACTAGGTTTTATATTTAGTATTTTCTGTGTATATATATATAGTTTTACACTATTTCAGTGCTTCTTAAATGTTAACTGTTCAAGCAGTTGGTTTTAAAACTGCACATGGTATTTTGTCCTAAAAATGAGGTAAAGTTGTTGTTGGCAGTTTTTGTTTGTTGGTTCTTTTTTTTTTCTTATTTGTTGAAAGAAGTGGTTTTGTATGAGAAAGATAAGAACTCACTGCTCAATTCACTACTAAAATACACGTGTGCAACTCCTATGTGACAAATTCATAAAGATTTCCTAGTGATTTAGAAAAAAACCCACCCAAATCTCCCAAAACAAAAAGCAATGCAGGTAATGGAACCTGGGGATACACAGAACAGGAATCTTTGTTCTGAATTTTTAAAGGATGTGGTTGTATATAACTTTATTATGTGACTGGTCCCAGCCTTCTAAGGTAACAAGAAGACATTTGGTCTAATTCATGGTCACTTGCCACTGTATCCTTTTAATTAACTCAAAAATACATTGAGTTTTAAATTTAACATACTATTCTACATGTGGAACTACAGTAGCTAAGGAAGCAAGTGAACACTTTGCCTGTAATTCTAACCTTTATTAAAAAGAAATTGATAGTAGAATAAGGCATAAATTTCCACCCAGTATTGCTTCAAGTTCTAAATTTGCAATTTGCAAATAAAAATCTCTTTTACCACTAGGTTTTTTGAAGTTGATCTTGCACTTGCATTTTGTGCATTAAAGGTGTCCTCTCACACATACTGGAATCACCATATCTAGTGAAGCATCATTAAAAAATGTTAAATTACTAACAGTAGCAGGTTATCACACCGATTTCTGTAGTAATATTTAAAGAAGGTGTTTCTGGTCAATGGGAACAATATGGAATTGAGGGCTATCACTTCAACTTTATGGGAAAATAACTTTTTTTATGTCCATATAAGAAATTATATGATTAGAAGGCAAATTCATTCCAAAGCTGATGTGCAGCTTCTGTACAGAACTCAGTGAGTCAGAAATGCTGGTTAACTCAAACTGAACAGTACAAGAAACAGCAGAGGCTTATAAAACTGAACTGAGCTCAAGTAGAGGTGAAGGACCCTACTGTTCAATCATGAGGAAAAGCTCTTACTTACTTGGGTTTGCAGTGGTTGGCATTTGGCCATAACTGCTTTAATCAGTATGCTGCCAATAACCTTTACTAGTGAGAACTGGGTTCTCTGGAAAAGTGGGAATTGTAGGTATGAATCAGAACAGGTTTGCATATATTATTTTTCCTGACAGTAAATGCATCAGGCTGCTTCTTTGAAACACAAAATACCCATTCTTTTATAGCTTCTTGTTTTCAATTAAAAGGATTTTATCAGGAAGGGGCAGAATTGTTTGGTTTAAAGTGTTAATTTTCCTAATAGACAGAAGATGGTTGTAGTCTTGGCTTACATTTGGTTGCACTTTCTTTGCATTCTACAGAAGAGAATAGTACTGTAAGCGTGCAGCGTGAAACCCAGAGCCAGCCCTGGCCGCACGCTGCTCAGTAAATCCTGTGTCTGCCAACCTGAGGCACCCAGCGTTCTGAGCGACTCAGCACTGTGGCTGCTGTGGCAGAGAGCAAGTGTTGGTGATGTGAACAAGAACACAGAAATATTTCCACATCCACCTCTGCCTGCTGACTGTGGCCAAAGCGCTTTGAATGCTCCTGAGGAAGATCAGGTTTATTGGTGGGTAGCGAGACAGTGGTTGTAGAGAACTAGTGGTTTAGAGGACAGGGGAGGTACAGTGGAATAACTGAGACAGGGGAGAGAACTTGCAAGCAGCCATTTCTATTAATTATATTGCTTTTATTTTTTAAAAAGCTGTAAGGAACTGGGAAAGAATAAAGTTGAGATTTGATAAATGATCACCTAGACTGCAGTATGAAAGAAATTATTCAAATGCTTTTCAAGTAGATATAACTTCTTTAAAAGAAAGAGAATCTGTTTTTGCTCTCTCTCTCTTACATCATGACCTGGCAAATGAGATACACTTTGGAAGAACAAAACGTAGGTGAGAGCAGGGTGACAGCACATCTCATTCACTGTCAGAGGGTATCAGAATTGTTCTGTATGTATAAAAGGGAAACTTACATAAGCTTAGATTGATAAGCTTAATTCATTTGCTCAGTACTTGTCAAGGGATGGTAGAGCCCCCTACCATCTCCACAGCGTGCTCACTTCAAGCATTGCTCAATGAATTCTTACAGCATTTGTTATGCACCATGGGACTTTGATTGGGTTGAGTTAGTGTCTGTTGTGCAAATGGAGTGTGGAAAGGGGCAACAGTGATAGGAAATCATTCACTTGGTCACTGATGGAATCCTTGAGACAGTTACAGATATACAGGTTATACTGAATGAGCTGTGATTTCCAGAGCTCTGTTCTGAGAGCCTTCTCATATTTAGGGTTTCATTAGTTACTCTTCTATGATAAAATAATGGAAGCATGAAATGAGGCACTTTTTCCTTTGCTTTAAAAATGTTAAAACTGGCATATTTCCTCTATATAAAATCTAAATTTAATCTACAGATATGATAGCTATTAAGGTAACTTGGGGATCAAACTTATTTGAAAAACATCCACATTTACAAAAATAATTTAAAAATTAAGTATCCTCTAGAACTTGGTTGGGTTTTTTTTTCTGATTCTGACAATCCTTCTGCTTTTCTGTTGAAAGTAATAATGAAAGCACAGAGTAAAAATGAAATTTAGCCCATTGTGTTCATAAGATGCTTATGGTCAGATTGACTAAGTTTTTGATATATATTTTTTTCTTGACACTGTTGCGAGGAGTATCAGCCCCATGTAACTTTTCTGTATGTGTGTGTTTCTTTTGCTTTGGGTTTGTTTTTTGTTTTTCTTTAAACTGTGCTTCCGTTTCTCTTTTTTGCAAGATTGGTTGTGTTTTCAGGCAAGCCCCTTTTTCTCCTTTTTGTCCCAAATAAACTGTGCTATCAGTCTAAATTTATTTGATCCTGAAGCTAACAAAAAACTCTTATGACTGCTAATAGGAAAAAAAGAAAGCCATAGAGCCTGCAGTTACCATGCCAACACTGTTCCCTGGGGTGTAGCCACACAGAGAAGGATGCTGTGAAATTAAGCTCTGTGTGATAGGTAGGGAGGTACCTTTCCTTGTGGCTGTGCACTATTGTAGGCTTTCAGGGACATGAAATTTTACCATTTGTATGCTTAATGTTAAGCATTAGTCTGATCTCTGTTCCCTTCTCCCTCTGTGTGCACCCTACAGTTCCCTGTTTTGGTGGAGTGTGAGGGAACTTGGCATTTCAAAACATTGTGTAGTAAGTTCCATGAAAAATGGAATATAAAATTGATGTGATAGAGTGGATTTTAACTCAAATTCTGCCTCCCATCTAGTTTTCTCTGTAATGTTGTTGGAGTTTATACTCCACACTCATTTACTGTGGCCATGCACAGTCTGTGATGAGCAGAATGTTTCACAAGAAGACCACTGACAAAATGAGCACATGCCACAGTGATGCGGGACATAATGTAGGTGTGTTTCAGTGCTTATATGAGATTTTTCTGCATTTGCCTGCAGCTTATATTTACGTATTTGTCAAGTACCAAAGACAAACTTTATTCCTCTTAATATTCTAGATGTATTTACCTAGTGCTACTCCTCACTACACAAGTACTGTCCTTACTTGAGATTCAGGAAAAGGGCACTGTTCCATATTCTCCTCTCTCCCACACTGTTTGTCATTTCTGGGATGGGGCACATGATGATATTGGGGAATACAATTTTCAGTAGGTTTTTAACCACATCATAAATCTCATAAGGCCTTCACAGACCTTGATTGGAATTTTATGTTGCAATTCTACAATGTTGTCCCATTTGAATGTTTTGATTTAGTGACTGCTTTGGAAAGCACCTTTGAATACCTTCACAAATACACTCCCTTCTTGAAGCAAATCTTTTCTATGAGCTAAACAGCTCAATTCTTTGCTTGGTTGTTTGTTTTGTTGTGTTTTATTTTGTTTTGGGTTTTTTTTTCTGCTGCTTTGTTTGTTTTTCAATCCTTCACTCACAAACATGTGCAAAGTAGAGACAGAGCTGTTTCTAACATGGTGAGCTTGCTGAGTTTCTTTGAACTTTCTTGGAAGACTATGGATTAGTTATGTAAGTGGAAATTCTGTGGGATATTTTACTAATTTTCAGGTTACTGAGGTTTACTTTATGCATTAGAAATGCCAGTCTTGAAGATTTAGTCTGAAAGCAGCATAAATGCTCATGCAGCTCCAAAATTTAGTACACTCTTTAGATTTTTCTTGGGTCACATTAAAAAAATCAGTCATTTAAAACCAGCTAATTTTAAAAGTCTAAATTGCAATGTTTTTGCATACAGATTTTTGCTAAAGCTATAAAGCAACAGAATGAATGTAATTGTAACTACACTTCTATAAAGTCCCAGTGAGGTTTCCTTCCTTCCAGACCACAGTTACACTAAGAAATATTCAGCACAGCAGCAAGGGCACTTTGTCTGTGTTTAAGTACTGAAAATGCAGCTAAAACATGAGATCTCAGCCAAAAAGATAGCTAAATCTATTACTGTTAGTTATGTGGAATTATAAAAGGGGTTGATAATTATTGTAACTAAGTTGGTCTGCTATTAGATAGAAGCTTATCTAACCCAAACATGTGCATTGTGCTTGAGATCTACTGGGTGCAGTTGTGTATACTGGAGACTTTAATTCATAAGTTTAAAGTTAATGAAGATACTTATGCCTTCTGTCTCCTTTCAACTAGTGGTTTCTTCTGGGAGTGTTTTTTCTGAGATGGCAGCCAGGGCTTCATGTATTTAAATCTTTATATTGCACCAGGCTCAATGAAGTTGTTCTTGACATCTGCAAGCATCATGTTAATGAGGCTAAACTGTAGAAATGGGGCTGAGTGCAGAAAATCTAATTAGGAGCTGCTGCATAACAGCTGTTATATTGACACATACCACAAACATAGAAACAATACTGATATAATGAACTCTAATTTTCTATGATATATGTATATTTTATGTCAGATGCACAAAATTGGCTGTCTTAGATATAAGTCTCATAAATACAGTCTGTCTTGAACTGCCTCGTTTGCCTGGTAAGCTATTTTCCTGTGACTCCATATGATGTATGAATTCCTTGAACAGTTAGGCCAGCTCCTTTCTTGTCCCCAAAGTTTGACTGTGAAAGCACAGGAGTTGTAATTCTGACTTCACAAAAATTTACATAGCCCCAGCTATAAGTTATAAAAACGGAGCTTTTTCATATATTTACTTGAATGGAAAGCAGCTAGTCAACAGCAGGACATGACAGCTAGATGAGTCGTGTGTACCTGAAATTAGTCTGAAATTTTTAGCCCTAACTAGTAGTTCATGCAAAGCTTTTAATTGTGAATCACAGGAAATCAAGTCGCAGAAAGTACCTTAATCTTTCCATCATCTGTTGTTAGGTACTAACACCTGGAAACAGGATTTAAGTGGTAAGTCTAGGCACTCTATCCACCTCCCTTCTACTGCACAGGAAATGAGTTTGGGATTCAGATGCCTGAGGGAAGAAATGCCTCTGAATTAAAGCACATCAGATTGTCTGAATGCGGAAATTAACCACCTGATTGAAAGTGTGCCTCATAAATATTAACTCTAACTGTATTGTAAAAATAGAAAGCACATTGCAACATGTAGTTAATAAACAGATGCCTGCTCTTTAGCATGTGTTACCCTTTATCCACTCCCATTTTCTTCAGGAATATTTATCAGAAGATTGTCACTTGACTTTTTATGTAGTGGATTCATTTGTCAAATAAAGACCAGAACCTTGGAGTTTGCTGCTCAACAGCAGTGTGTGCTTGTGTGCTAATCTGTATGTGCAGAGCTGCTTTCAGGCTTAAATCCTGAAAGGTATACTTAAAATGGAGACTGTACATTACTAAATAAGCTTTAACTTGCAAAGGAAGAGTGAAAAAGAAAATCACAGTCAAAGAATGGCCTAAAAAGGAGCTGGAAACAGTTGATCATAATTCAGTGCTGGCAGTAGGGATTATAGTAAAAATTCTACCAGTCATTTTAAGCTGGCAATGGGTTGTTCTCATAGGAATCTCTGTGAATATTTGAAGTCAGTTCAGCAGAGTTACATGATTACCACTTCCCAAGATGATAGGAAAGTCTGTTGAGTATCCCCATGCAATTCTAAAATCTAAGAATAAAATTTCCTCAATTAATTACTGCCCAAGCAAGAAAGCTGGGGTTGAACTATATGTCTGAGAAAATAGTTAAGACTTCTTTAATGTGCTTATAATTTCTGCTATCAGGGGAAGGTAGTTCTGAGTTTTCCTCTGATGCTGCCTGACACATCTCAGTGCTGCTTGGTTTCTTGCTATTGCTACTTGGAAAGCTGGTTGGTTCAACCCTGCCAGCAGATCTTGCTAGGTATTGACAAAACAAAAAAACCCCTAAACATTCTGAATGTCTTGTGTTGATGTTGGTACTGGTAATGAGGTAGCTGTCCTTAAGGAAGCACTAAATTCTTCAAATTAATAATTTATTGTCTCTTTGAGAGGTGTTGTCTTAATGCCAGTACTTAAAATTTCTGTGTGGTAATGTTACTTGTCAGAGCACTTGGAAATTTTATGTAATTGTCATTCTTTAATGCTGTTTTACAATAATACTGTTGAATATGTTTAGCTATGAAGAGTATAGTCACAGTATTCAAGAATTAAAATAACATTTATGCAGCTCCCATCTTGAAAAAAATGATATACAACAGTATCAACATAATCTATTGATACATTGGGTAGGGTTGGTCCTGCATACAAGTAATTTCAGTGTGTTTGTTATTCACAGTATGTTTATATAATAAACTTATTAAAGTGGAGCTTTATATAACAGTCCATCAAAATATACAGTAATTGTTAAATATGAGTGACTGTGGTGGAGAAAGAGAGAAGTATATTAATAATGACAAAATGTGGCAGTAAAAGTAATATTAAACTTAGATGGGAAAGCTGATGAGAGAAAAGGATGCGGAGTACAAGGTGGTCAGTATAAAGATGATGAGTTCAAGTGCAATCCCATACAGTGTCCTTAGCATAGAAGACTAGCAGCTATGTAAGAGATGTTATTAGGAATTCTTGGCTTTGTTTAGGAAATCACTGCTTTAAATTACTTCAGCATAAACATGTAGAAAATAAATTAGAAGTCTATGCTGGTGACCTACAAAAGAGAAGACAACATTTGAGCTGAAAACTCCATCCCAGGATTTTAGTTTACTGTTTGTCATATTCTGAACTACTAAGGAGAGCTTCTGTGGTATTTTTTTTCTCCTTTATTTGTTTATGTGTTTATGTTACAGTTTTTTGCTTATGCTTTTGTAATTTTCTTTTCCTTGAAGCTTATGCTGTGCAAGTGTTTGCATGCACAAATGGGCAACTAGGCATGCAGGGTTTAGTAATAAGAAATAATAACAGCATTTCACCTCTTTTATCTGTACTGTGATGGCAACTTGTGTTCCATTAGCACTCTGATTGCAGTGCTCTTGGTAAGGTTCCTGGTTTTTGCTTCTGGATTCTGAAAGCACTTGATAAACGGATCTTGGAAATTTGCTGAGCTCTTTCCCAAAGCCCTACATACACACTGTCAGCAGGTGAAATGTTTACCAGTGAGATCCTATCTGTAAATCACCAAAACAGAGGTGGAGGAATCAATAAATGCTTAATGATTTTTTTTAATTGAACCAGAGAATCAAGAATCTCTATGTGAACAGAAATTTCCTGTTTCTACAATATTTGTTTGTAAAACTAAGTGAAGAATAAAAAGATCCAAGTAGGACACTGGTTGCTTTTTTTTTTCATTGGGTAAATGACAGCAAACACTTGCTAGCAGCCTTACATGAGTATCCATCAAAGTGTGAAGGGATGAAAATGGTGATGTGGCTGTATTCTGGAGAACCCTGTTGTTACACCTTTGTTCTTCTCGTCCTATTGTTTAGCAATAGGAAACAGGGGCCTCCCATCTTCCTGTGTATTTCAGGGCTGCTGCTTTAGTAAAATCTTTACTCTTTCCAAAACTGGGGATTTTGCTTTCCCCTTGCATGAGTGTTTTTGCAGTCTGCTGCTGTGTTTTGGAGCTGATTATACTAGTATTTCCTATGGGCAGTCTGTATACTACAGGTTTGGGCTACTATTTCCTTGACTCTATCAAGGACAAAAAGATAATGGACCATGTTGACAAGTCAGTGGGAGAAGTTGGGAAAGTAAGTAAACCATTAGTTAAATGGCTGTCGTGGGCTGATGCTAGAGAATTTAAACAAGGGATGGTTAGAAGGGATTGTTTGAAAAGATAAGAGTGGAAACTAGCTGAGACTGCAAAAAGAAAATACATCTTGTACGTCAACAGTTCCCTGGCACTGGAGCCCTGGCCACTGCTAGGAGAGCTTTGCAGGTGGTGCTTCCACTTGGTCATTTTCTCCCCGTGATTCTTCAGAGTGTTTAAGGCATGAACAACATGGTCCAGGTGAAGGAATGAAATGGCTGGCTGGTGTCTAATATAGAAGTTTTCTGTTAAATCATAGCCAATTTCTCTACTTGTCCAGGACAACCTTAAAAGTTTATCTGTCATGTATTTTTCTTCCCCCTACTCCTGTCCCCATGCAGTGCTTTATTTGATAGCATATTATAGCTTTAAAGCACCTGAGGTTAGATACCATCTGAGAGCTCATGTAAAAGATTAAGATCTTGAAAATGCATTGCAACTCATAGTATTCATAGCACAAGGTAATAGAGAGCACAGTATTTGTCAGAACACAGAAAGCAGGGTGAAATATATATATATATACTTTTTTTTTCTTTTAAGGAAAGGTGGCAGCAGTATGATAATGATCTTGTACACATCCTTCATTGCTCAGATATGCTGCAAGAAGTGCCATTGTAAAGCAGATTAATGTCACAAAAAGGTAGTGTCAAACACATTACCTATTGCTTTTCATACAGTTTAAAAAATACTATTTCACCAAGCTTGTGTATTTTTTGGGTAATTATTGTATTCTGTGCGAGCTTCATTTAATGAAGCATAAATTTGAGGAACAGTTCAATGCTTTCATTGAAATGAAAGCTGATCTTTTAAGCAGCTGGAATACCCATTTTAAAAACAGTGTCTGTATCTGAAATATGTACTCTGATTATTGTGAACTAAGTACTCCTCTGAGAGATATGGTTCTCCACAGTGCTCATTAGGCTTTATCTTAACAATTGGACAAGATTTTTAAAATATTTTTTTTTTGAGTCCTACTTGAAAAATCATCTGCTTCACCTGGCTGTAGATTTAGTCTACAGAGTAAACTCAAGCTGTACAAAAGGGTTGCCTTATCAGGTTTGATCAAAAGAATATAGAGGGGTAAAGCATCTTCCTGAATGAGTCTTTTAAATTATTTTGGAAAACATAGGGAAGGTATGTGTACATGGTTAACTGTGTGTGTGTACATCTAAGTACTACAGAAATGCATTGCATAGATATATAACATATATGCCATATACACATTAAAAGTGTATATTTACAACTTATTTTTATACATATGAAGAGAATGGTGGACTAACCTAGTGTTTTCTCTAGAATTTTGTTGTTGTTAAGTGAAAATGTTGGAAGTGTTGATCTTGACTCTTAAAGCCTCCCGAGAGTCACAATACCCTGTTGGCTCTGGTTGCATTTGTATCACATGGTAGTTAAGCATCTTGGCAGGAACTGTATTCCTTTTTTTTATTTTTTTTTGCTTAATAAAAGTGATTACTGTAAAATGTTTCCAATTCAATAGTGACCTTGAGGAGTGAAGTGGATCCATTTTCAAAGGCTGACATTGAAAACGGGGTTTGGGATAAAGTCCATATGTATTGCAAAAAGATTTTTGATGTCAGTCCAAAGCTGATAGTAAACCTTGAAAATAAATTCCTCTCTGCTAACCCAGTTTAAGTAAAATTTGTATTTCCAATTTACATTAAAATGTTTCCCCAAACATAGAGGTAACATCCAGTAACATAGATTTTGAGATCTACATATATACACTTCAGTATAAAGTGAAGATCCTCATGGCTTGCAAATCAATGTTTGTCCCACTAGTTAGGAGCACTTACCTTGTCCTCTTGCAAATTACTGATTCTATTGAAAATCTCTTGAAGGTGGTGAAATGTAGACTTATTTTTCACAAGAGATTTTTTTCAGAAACACTTGGTTTTTCATGGTAACTTTCATTTCAAAATTGAGAGCTAACTGGACATAATACAGATCTGCAAAAATCAAACCAGGATGCCTCTACAAAACGAGTTTGATTCTCCACTGTCATGCTCTTTGCTCCTTCAGGCATAGACAGAAGATTCAAGACCCTCAAAAGGCCTTGTGTTCCTAAATGCTGTTTCAGACACATCTTTTTGTCACATTTGGACAAAAACAACTTTGGATTATTTGGCTTTTAAACAATTTTCCAGCACTTGTGGTTTTCTTTTGGTCGTTACAGCAAAATGATGTTACTGTATCTGGTAAAAAGTGGATTGTTTTACACCTTTGTTCATGTACATGATTCATGCTTCATCCAGATTTTCCTTTAGTCAGCAGAAGCTGTACAAATGATTTTTTTTTATTTTTTTTTAAATCACACGTGTGAAAAAGGATGTCCTACCAGTTTCAGAATTTCAGGACAAACATTGTTAATCTAATAGCTAGTTGCTTATAGACAAACTCTTTCTTTCTCTTAAATTTTCTAGTGTGCATCTCCATAGTTATTGAAAACTCAGCCTGGTGCTTTTCTTTGTGTATCTTCTTTACTAGCTTATTCTGAGCTTCTAAACAGGTTGGCTTGGATCCCTGCTGATGTTCGTTATGTTTTGTTGGCATCATGTGTTAATGTTTCTGTGTAGTCAGAGTTGTCTAACTGGAAGTTCTTACCAGACTTGAGCTACCCGTTACCAGTATAAATTCCATGAACATTGGAATATGCAAAGGAACCAGTGCTACTCCTGGGCTACAAACTCAGTTTCCTAATTCAAAATGGACTGTGTTGTTCATTTACATTGCTGCCATGGAAGGGGTTCTGCCAGGTGGCAGATAGACATGCCATTAAAGACAGCAGTTATGCCAACAGGCACCAAACCATAAAGGACAAGATGTAGTTCATAATAACAGTGATGGAGGGTTGTTCTTCCTGTAATTGTCAAATATTCGTCTCCACACAAAAGTACATCTTGGTGATTATTTTTAGAAACATAACGGCCAAGAAATGCTGCTTTTTTGTATTGTCGGGATTGCATCTCTTTTCAATAATCATATTACTTCTGCTGCAGACCCAGGAGAGAGATATGCTGCATTTATGCCTCTGTTTTTTAATAGCAGAGCTAGCTTAATTTTCTGATTTCACAGCTTGTTAACACAAACTGCATTTGAAAATGGTATTTGTCATTTAGTGCAATTTTATTAATGGGCTAAAACTCTCTCGGTAACTGCATGACATTTTAAAGAATTTTGTGATTTTTGCATGCCATGTGGCATCAGCTTACAGTACTTGGTGTCCTTTTCAAGGAATGTAAGACTAGAAGGGACCATCTGGGTTATCAAATACAAAGCCCTCTCAATTGCAAGCAACAGAGAGAGAAACAGAGCTGGTGCAGGAAGGTCCACAGAACTGGTGGTTGGTTTTGTTTTTTTCATATACCTTCCCTTGCCAAAGACAGTAAAGATAAAGCACTTCCCGAAACTTACAACAAAGTAAAATATATTTTTAATTAAGTGAACTACTCTTTTATCATGGCCAAGAAGAAAAGCTAAAGTGTAATGAGTTGCATACAAATTGTGGGGGGGAAAAAGCACAATTTGCTGAGAACAGGATTCAGAAGACTTGAGAATGTTTGTAGTTTCCTTATTGCCAGCTACATTTCTGAAAGCAAAAATGAGGCAGTAGTTGGCACAGAGGTGCATAAACCTCTTAGCAGTTTGGCAGGGCCGTCAGGGCTGTTGAGGAATGGCTGTCCAAAGCACAGCTCTACTGTTCTGAGTGGCAGGAAACGTTTCATCTCACGGTATAAACTTCATCTTCAAGATGAATATAAACAAACAATTACAAAGCAATAGTCTAGCAATGCAGCTATTCATTGTAAGCAAATTTTAGTGGGTTGGTTTCAAGTTAATTTGGAAAAAGAGTGTTTTTTGTTCAGAGAGAGAAGCTGCTTGTGTTACCACATTATGCAGATCAGCACCCATTCCAAAGTAGCGTTTAAGTTGATTTTCATAGGAGGACATTTTTTGAGCCATAAGGGGAAAGTCATTTGTTTGGTTCCTTAATGAGCTCAGAAGAGTGAGGTTCTTGTCTCTGTGTCTCTTGGAAGAACTAACTATTTTTCTGTATTTGGGGAAAAAAAATGAACAGGTGAATATATACTTGAAGCATTTGGAGTTTCTTAATCCTCAGAGGCACATACTATACTGAATTAATCTCCAGAAGAGAGGATTTATGCATGAGGGAGATTCCTCTTCCCTGGCCCTTTCTCCCTTGGGATCTCTATACACAATAGAGAGATAATATTCCCGATGAATTTTTGGTATATTTTTATTCTTTTCACATTATCTGTGATTATTTTTAAATTATTTCTTTTGTTTTTAGGAAGATTTTTGTATCATGAAGTAAACATACTTTTCCCTTATCTGAATGGATGAAATAATTTAATGCAATGGAGAAGGATGGGCTGGCAGTATTATTCGTGCACAGATGCACCACAGTAAATCCACCATTTTTTTCCCTACAGCTCTTACATCAGCTGTTATAAAACAGCTTATCAGTTCTACTAGTCAATGGTAATGTAGGCAAATACATCAGAGTTCATGCACACCTACACACTCTTCGGTTCATACAGATGAAGTCTTGGGTAAGAGAGTCACGACCATGGTTAACATGATACATAGTGAGTTCCCTCTTGAAGGCAAATTTTCCAGTGCCTCCTAATTGTTTTGTAATGTGTCTTCCAGTTCCTTGAGAGACAGGCTCCTTTTGGCTTCGTTACTCTCTAAGCTGTGTCAGAGTCATGATCTGCTCCTGTTGGAACACAGGACCAACCCAGGACCAGTGGGCAGATTTGAGCTACTCCCAGAAATACAAGGGCAAAAGCTGATTTACAAGAGTTAAATATGCCAGGAAAGACATAGAACGTGGAGGCTGCTCAGCTGTTGGCTGCAACTGTGTATTCCTCATCTGTTGAGGTATAAATCTACAAGTCAGGTTAGGTTGTTTATCATAACTATGTCCTTAAACTGCACAAGCTTATGGATTTTAAGTGATTGCATTTATTGCTGCCAGTACAGATTGTTCATCTCACTTTGGTGTACCTTGAAAAGATTGCATTACCACCAGATGAATTTCAGTGATATATGGAGAAGTAGTTAATTGATCTTGGAAAAAATAAGTATATGCATTAGAATGATTTTTAAAAAATATTATTGAGTTGGTAGTTGGTAACTGTGGCCATCTCCTCCAGCTCTTATTTAGTCACAGCTCAGGTAAAACTTTATTAATTGGGAATTTTGCCTAGCAGATATTGTAAGATTTGTTTCCAAGTGTCATGTTTAATTTATATAGTACCCGTACTTATTGAATTTACAATAATAACAGAAAATATCTAAAGACTTTTAAAAGGCCTTTTAAATTATAGTAATGTACAGTTTGAGCAGTAAGATAGAAAGCTACTAAATAACTTTGCAGATGCAAACAGAAATTTTAATTAAAATAATTTAGGCTACCTCATACTTCCTAAAGTCAGCACAGAATACAGGATGTACAGAATGCTAGATAATACATTTTGGAACATTAAAACCGGTGGCAAAAAAATAAGGAAGAATAAATAACAAAAATGTCTCCTTAAATCTCTGTGCATTTCTCCAGTGACTGTGGAGCTCTGTCTTTTTCTTCTTTATGAGGAACACTTCTGTCAAGTTCAGTTCTTTTCTAACCCTTGCAAAGTAATACACCACCACAGTAAAAGAAACGGATAGTGTTTTGTCTCTCCTACACTGTGTAACCTCACTTCTGGTAGGGGTTTTTAGCCTGTTACTATCTACATCTGTTTTAAAAATGTACTGTTGGAGCAAAAATTCTGCTTAGCATTACCAGTACAAGCAAATAACAAATGTGGCAATGCATTCTACTGAACATTTTGTACCAAATGCTATTTAGCATTTTTAAAAATGTCCAAGTGCTTTTGTAACAGCATTGCCTTCTGAATGATAGGCAGCAATCACTTTGGCTAAGCAAGCAGTATGCTTTCTTTGTGGGGAGCTTCTTGCATTGTTTTTTTATGAATATAAAATTGCTTGCCTCCTTTATTGTTGTTTCTTATTGTTTCATGTTGCTTTTCTCTTTGCATTCAAAGGGTTATCTCTTGCTAAGTTCACATTTTATGTCTGCAGGAGCCAAGAAGTAGCTTTAAATAATCCATCAGACAACATGTAGTAGGCTGTGCTAAGTGCTAATAGTGGTCACAATTTTATCTCCAGTATCTCAGGCTCTGATACCAGATATGAGCTGAGAAATTTTAGCAGACTTAGATTAAACAAACCTTATTTGGTTAAAATTTAAATCCCCAGAAATTACTGGAAGGCATCCTCAAGCAGACAGAACCCTTCTTGGAGGATAATGAGGCTAAGGTAAGTTGGCCATAACATACATGTTTCCACTCAGTATGATATAGGAAGAATTTGGAAGAATTCCTTTATTTTAATCCTTTCTTCTGCTTGCTGGATTCCCATGTGCAATTAAACAGTACTAATTTTGTAAGAGTTGTTCTGGGTCTCTGCATTTGCAGAATGGCCTCAGCTCTTGTAGCTGAAATGCTAGGTGGTTGCCCCATGTAGCTTCTGTCTTTAATGTATTCTGCACTTGTACTGACATAATGATTATGAACTTAGAATCAATAAGCTTAAAGAATTAGTTGTTATATATGTGTATTTTGTCTTTCTCCAGAGAATTTAATCAGTAACACCATACACAATTAATTTGAACAATTCTAAGCAGGTTACACCAGGACCAGGAGGATATACTCATAACAATCAGGCAATACCTATATTAACTGTTCAGATTAAAATTATAATTTGAATTAAAATTCAAGTGAGGCCCATTTGCCTTTAACCAGTTTCTTGGAAATAATCACTGCTGAAGTACATATTAGCCATTTCATTAACCTTTAAAAGAATGCCTCTAAGTGTTGCTCCTTGGCTGAGATGTTAATATGCTAGTCATGCTGATGACCTGTTCACAAAAGCTGAATTACCAGCTGCATTTGCATTGATCTACAGATGAAAAGAGCTGTGTTGTTCTCAAACTGCAACTGTATATGAGTTGATAACAACAAACATTAACTATGTTGATGAAAATGTTTCTGTTTTTAATGTGATGAGTATGAAACATACATTTTTTTTATACATGATGGAAGATCTTATGCATTGAATAATTTGTCCGTCAAAGACACCAAGATTGACAGTTACTGCTCTCGTAAAAGCTTATGGTGTGAAGGGGTGAGACGCAGGGCAAGAAATTACATGATCTCAGTGGAGAAAGTTGCTTGACTAGCATTACACAGCTGATTGTTGCATCAAAGAACAGTATTCTCTATTTTCAGAGGGCAGCCTGTCTTCTGATATGCTCACTGGCTGCAGGTTCAGTACTTCATTTTGCTCCTGATCAGTGAGGTGCCTCTGTAACAAACTATGCCTAAATTCAAGGTCTAACACAGCACAGACCTCTAGCCAGTAAGTCAGCTTCAACAGGAAAATTGGGCAGTAAATGAGGAGGTGCACACAGAGGTCCGGGAGGTGACCTTGAGGCAAGTGATGGGTGTTGGAGCAGGAGTGAGCTCTGCTCCAGCTCCTGCTGCTCAGAAGTTTACGGATCACCCTGTCTCAGCTTCTTATGTTGTGCAGTGGCAAGAAGGCAAAGGCAGGGCACCATTTGAACTGGGGCCATGGATGATTTGGAGATGTCAGAAACAGTGAAGCATGTCTGAAGTTTGTGAATCAGTGCTTTGTCCTGTATTGGCTGCCATAACCTGGTCATTACTCTGGTGATCAAGTTTACCTTCCTGATGCAATAAAAAAATGTAATACAGGTTATTTAGGATTACAGTATTAGGCTGTTCTGGAGATCAGGCTTTATCATGGCCTGACAGTTCAGATAATTTTTTATTCCATTGTTACCCCTCTCTCAGACATGAAAGCTAGTGACAAGAGCTGCATACTGGTTTCTTCCTGCAATACTTGTCTTTAGCCTGTCTTGAAGGTAGGGGCTTAAATCTAAAAGTAGGTAAAAGCACTACCTTGAAAGCAGTTGTAGGCTGTGAGTTGAGTAGAAACAAGATGTATCAGCAATGCTTACATGTCTGTGTGCGTGACAAGAAGACTGAAATAGAACATACCTTGACTTTTTCTCTGCCTAACATTAGCTAAGAATCAGGTTTCCTACTGTGTGAATGACAAAGCCTTTTGTTGGTGATGATCTTTTTTTTTGTGTAGGTATACCTAACTTATTCCTGTTTGGGGAATTTCCATAAAGTAATAATAATAATAA